>JAABKJ010007537.1:0-20886 GCA_011634705.1 Andricus grossulariae | reverse complement strand
ATATTACAGTATCGGGAATTTTAGTTTTCGGGATTTTTCAGTCGTCCAATAATATTACCGAATTTTTATTTTCCTGAATAATAAAATTCCCGACAGAAAATTGCCGAATTATAAAATATCCGAACTAGAAAATTCTCGAATGATAAAATTCCCGAATGGAAACAACACAATTTTTTCAAATATTATTTATTTATTAAAAATACATTAATAAAATATTTTCATAAAAAAACTGTTTTTTAATTTTGAAAGTTTCTAAAATTATTGTATGAATCTAAAATAACAATAACTGAAAAAAATTCCCATCCAAAAATATATTTGTGTCAATTATTGTTATTTTAAATTCAATCAATAATTTTAGAAAACTTGAATATTAAAATTAATTATTTTTCAATAAAAATATGAGATTATTGTATTTTTATAAAATAAATAATATTTATTTGGAAAATTGGAATTGTTTAAATTCGCAAATGGTATAATTCACGAATTTTCTAGCTCGGACATTTTATAATTTGTCAATTTTCTGTTGGGAATTTTATTATTCGGGAATTATCAAATTCGGTAATGTTATAAACTGTCGGGGATTTTATTATTTGGGAATTTTCCAATTCAGTATTATTATAAACTGTTGGGGAATTTTATCATTCGAGAATTTTCCAATTAGGGAATCTTATTATTCGGAAATTTCATAATTCGGGAATTTCATTATTCGGGAATTTTCAAATTCGAGAATTTCATTATGCTAAAATTTTATTATTTGGCAATATTCCAATTCGAGAATTTTACAGTGTCGAGAATTTTAGTTTTCGGAATTTTTCAGTCGTCCCATCATATTACCGGATTTTTATTTTCCTGAATAATAAAATTCCCGATAGAAAATTACCGAATTATAAAATATCCGAACTAGAAAAATCGCAAGTTTAAACAAATAAAAAATTGTATTTTAATCAATATTATTTATTTATTAAAAATACAATAATCAAATATTTTTATTGAAGAATGTTTTTATTGTTGAAAGTTTTTTTGAAATATTGTTTGAATTTAAAGTAACAATGATTGTATAAAAAATGTGTAAACAAATAAATTT
This sequence comes from Andricus grossulariae, assembly GCA_011634705.1. NCBI lineage: Eukaryota > Metazoa > Arthropoda > Insecta > Hymenoptera > Cynipidae > Andricus > Andricus grossulariae. The sequence continues at coordinate 19,802 of JAABKJ010007537.1, read as the reverse complement.
GAAAACATGTGCGCCGCGAACGAAAACAAATTTTGCCCTAAATTCTCTCCTATCCTAATAACGTTTTTCAAAAAAACTTTGCACGATTCAATTCAGCACTGATTGCCACTGATTTATCTCGAAATTTCTTATTAATTTGTTTTTAAAATTAAAAATTCGATTTCCGAGAACTTGCTTTGTAATTTTTTTAAATATATACTATGCACATATTCAAACAAAATTATTATTGTTATTATTATTATCAAACAATTATTTTCATTGTTTAAATTCGGTATAATTCGGGATTTGTCTAGTACTGATATTTTATAATTCGGCAATTTTCTGTCGTCAATTTTAAAATTCGGTAATATTATAAACTGTAAGCAATTTTATTATTCGGGAATTCCCCAAATCGGTGATATTATAACTGTTCGGGAATTTTCCAAATTGAAAATTTTACAGTTCCGGGAATTTTATTTTTCTGAATTTTTCAGTCGTCCCACTTTAATAAAAAAAGTAATATCCAAACATACATTATTAATTAAAAAAAGTGTTTAAAATTTTTTTAATGTAGCGATTCAACTAATAATATTCCAATTTGTGAACTGACATGTCATCTAAACAATAGTAATAAATAGTCTTTAATTTATATAATCAATATTAAAATAATTTTTTTTCTGTTTATTAATGAAATCTTTATCTCTTACAAATAATTGTACATTGTGAGGTTGCATAAAATACAAATTTCAGAAAATGAAAAACCCTAGGGTCCCTTTCTTTTTACCTAAAAGACAATTGTGCAAAATTTGGTCCCGATCAAAAAAAATTTTATGAGTATTTCTGCCAAAATTGCCCGGAAACACCGAGAAACCCCGTTTTTTTTTTATTATTGAAACAAGCCTTCTCGACAAAAATCGAAAAAGGGTGAAAAAGTCAAAAAATTTGCTTTTGACATTTTTCAAAATCAGTAGGCATTTTTAATTTTACTTACTAGTGAATTACATGAAAATTATAAATCACTATTTTTGACACTTAAGCCTTTCAATAATTGAGTAGTTTTGGTTTGTTATCCAATTTTCGCAAACATCAAATTAAACTTTTTTGATTCCATTTTTTGCAGAAATTTTGTTAAAAATAAATATGAATAGCTATCACTATTGTTACATGTAAATATAAATAAATAAAATAAATTACAACAACAAAAATACAGAAAATTAGAAATTTCGACTATTATTTGGACGAATTTTGTAGTTTTTTGTACTTTCTTTGTATATTGTTGTATTTTATTGTAGTTTTAATATTTTACAAGGAAGTATACAAGAATTTACCATTTTTGTATCCAAAAAGTTGTTCTTTTACGATATAGGATGATAAAATATTGAAAACACTCTTAAGACGGAATAATCTCAAAAAATATAAAAAGATTGAGTATTAGAACTTAATTTTATTTAATATTTTTTAAAATATTTAATATTATGTTTAATATTAATATTCGTCTAGGTCGACAATAAAACAAATATTTTGATAAGAAAGCTGTACATTTTTGTATACTTTCTTTTAGAATATTAAACCTACACTAAAATACAACAAAATACAACAATGTATAAAACAAATACAAGAAAGTACAAAGTTCATCCTAATAATAAATTGAAGCTCTAATTTTCTGTAATTTTGCTGTAGTTTATTGTATTTACTTGTATTTCTGTGTAAGAATGGTTCTAATTTTTCGTATTTATTGGTAAAAATTTTTCCACCAGGGATTGAAAAAAAAATAATTAGATTTGAATGAATGATTCAGTCTGAAAAATTATGCATAGTAAAAAATGATGTATAATATTCATTTGTTTCATACATTATTTGTGTATATCAAATGAAAATTATACATAATTTTTTCCACTATATATCATTTTTCCGCCTGGGCTGGCTTGATGAAAAAAGTTAATAAAACAAAAAAGACAATATTTCATTAAGATCTACAATTTTCATTGTAAAAATTTTTAATAGAATCAATAATTTTGAAATGAATCAAGGCAAACACGATTTTTCGGGGTTTCCTGGCAATTCTGGAAGATTTCCGGGGGAATTTTTCAAACTAAATTTATACAGTTGTTTTGTAGGTAAAAACAAAAGAATAAACCCCTAATTGTACATGAAAAGAAGTAAAACAATGCACTTTCAAATTGTAAAGATTGAATAATTTTTAATTTGAATGTTAAAAAAGAAAAAATTTAAATATGAAATTATTAAACCAAATAATACTTTATTGCTTAAGGAAAAAGTTGTGTAGATATAAAAATCGTGCCCTAAGTGCTTTTGATTTCTAAAATTCATACTTTTCTGGATCCAGAATAATTAAATCACAAAGTTTGGAATATTTCAACTCCCTTCTTTCAGGGTGAAAATAACTTTTCTGCACTTAAATTTTAAACGATGACCTCATTGGAAATTCAAACTAGCTGCTTGCGGTGGAATAACTATCAGAATAATGAGGTACGAACTCAGAGGAAAAAATTTAATGACTAAAAGTTACATGAATACAAATTGCAACTGTGTATGTCTGTATAATTTACACGATACTGCATGTATGTTCCAGGATGATTAAAAAAAGTTTTTAAAAAATCAAAATCGGATATGATTTTTTTATTGATTTTTTAAATGTTTTTATCTTTGTAAAAAAGAATGAAGATTTTGAAACTAATTTTTAAGAAAAATAACCATTTTTTCTTACTGGTTTCATATTTTTTTATAATAAGTAACTTTTTTAAATTTACTTATTGTATTTTGCATTTGGCACACCGTATGTCAAATTCTTATAGAAAAGTATATATGCATATATAAATGCAATACATGCATTTTTAAGGCATTGACAAAATAAAAACAACGAAAAATCAATAAAAAAAGAAACTGAAAAAAATTATTGACTAAAAGGGTACGCTTTTTGATTTTTTTAAAATTTAAGTCTAAATTTAATATTAGGACCGACATCTAATAAAGTAATGAGAAAAAAAATTGCATTATTGACGTCTTTACGCAATCGAAAATTAGTGCTTTTTTGTAATAGATAGAGATTGTTATTTTTTATATTTTTTATTAAAAAATTGACATTTTCCCCCATTGTTGGTCACAGAAAATGTGTAAAATTTTCGTCATATTATATTCTAGTTCTAATGCATATTCAACAAGTTTTCTGCAAATTTCATAATAATCAAGGAAACTTTTCTCTAAGTATAGCCATTATAAATTCAAAAAAATGCTTCTAGTTTTTACTTAGCGCATTTGGCGCTAGAAAAAACATTTTGTTTATAATGACGATAATTAGAGAACGGCTTAATTAAATAATATGATCTTTATAGAAAACTTGTAAAATATTTACTGGTTCTCGAATTATCGTAAAAAATGTGGAAGCTTGTCCAAGACGAAAATCCGGCAGTCAAATGGCGACCGCAGTCTTTCATCTCATATTGCCCAAGCATTAGTAAACGATAGAAGCTCGACTGCCGTTCGACAGACCGATTTTTGGCTTGGGTACGTTTCCACATTTTTATGATAATTCGAGAACCAGTAAATATTTTATTATGTTATTGGTCTACCTTCACGAACAACGATTGATGATTAACTATTGATTGTTGACTATTGACAATTGCCTATTGACAATATTGACGATTGACAATTGACGATTTACAATTGGCGATTGACGATTGGCGATTGGCGATTGACAATTCTCAATTGAGGGTTCAGGATTGCTGATTGACAATTGACAATTGACGATTGACGATTAATGATACGCGATTGACGATTGACTATTGAGAATATCCTATTGATAAGTGACGATTGACGATTAAAAATTGACTATTGAGAATTTCCTACTGATAATTGACCATTGGCGATTCTCAATTGTCGGTTCAGGATAGCTGATTGACAATTGAAAATTGACAATTGACGATTACCGATTGACGATTGACAATTGACGAATAATGATTGACGATTGGCGATTGACGATTGAAAATTCTCAATTGACGGTTCAGGATTGCCGATTGACAATTGGCGGTTGACGATTGACAATTTTCTATTGACGATTGGCAATTGACTTTTGAGAATATCCTACTGATGATTGACGATTTTCAATTGACGGTTCAGGATTGCTGACTGACAATTGACAGTTCACGATTGAAGATTAATGATTGACGATTGACTATTGACTATTGAGAATATCCTATTGATAAGTGACGATTGACGATTAACAATTGACTATTGTCGATTGAAAATTCACTATTGAGACTATCCTACTGATAATTGACGATTCTCAATTGACGGTTCAGGATTGACGATTGACGATTAATGTTTGACGATTGTCGATTGACGATTGACAATTGACTATTGAGAATATCCTATTGATAATTGAATGACAATTCTCAATTGACGGTTGAGGATTGCCGATTGACGATTGAAGATTGACGATTGACAATTAATAATTGACGATTGACGATTGATGATTGACGATTGATGATTGGCAATGGACGATTCATAGTTGACGCTTCATGATTGATGCTTGACTGATATCGATTGACAATTAATGATTGGCAAAAGACAATTAACCATTCAGATTGCCGGTTGACAATTGACGATTGTATTGACGATTGACGAATAGACAATTGACGATTGACGACTGACGATTGATGATTGACAATGGACGATTGATGGTTGACGCTTCATGATTGATTGACAAATATCGATTGATGATTAACGATTGTCGATTGACAATTGACGATTGACGATTGATAATTGACGATTAACAATTGGGTTTTGAGAATATCCCAATGACAATTAACGAATGACGATTGAGAATTGACGATTACCAATTGGCTTTTGAGAATATCCCATTGACAATTACCAATTGACGATTGACGATTAACCATTGACGATTGACGACTGACGTTTGTTTATTGAAGCTTGATGATTCACAATTGACAGTTTAGTATTGCCGATTACCAATTGACGATTAACGATTTACAACTGATGACTGACAATGGAAAAATAATGAATGACGCTTTATGATTGACAATAAACAATATTTTTTTGACTACTCACATGATTTACGATTCACGATTGACAATTGACGATTCACAATTGACATTTAACGAATGACGATTGACGATTGATGGTTCAGTATTGACGATTGACAATTGATGATTGACGATTGGCGATTGACTATCAACGTTTAACGATTCACGATTGTCGATTGACAATTGACCATTGACGATTAGCTATTGGCCATTTACAATTGGTGACTGACAATTGACGATTAAAAATTGACTATGAACAATATCCTCTTGACGATTGACGATTGACGATTGACGATTAACGTTTGACTGTTCAGGATTGCCGGTTGAGAATTCATTACCGATTGATGATTGGTGATTGACCATTGACGATTAACAATTGACAATTGACTATCGACGATTGAGAATGAAAGATTGATGGTTGATGACTGACAAGTGTCGATTGACGTTTAACGGTTGACGGTTGACAATTGACAATTAACGATTGACAGTATCCTATTGAAAATTGAAGATTGATCACTGGTAATTTACGATTGACGATCGACAATTGACAATTGACTATTGACAATATTCTATTGAAAATTGAAGATTGACGACTCACAATTGATGATTAACAATTGATAATTGACAATTGACGATTCACAATTGACAATTGACGATTCACAATTGACAATTAACAATGAACAATTGACTATTGACAGTATCCTGTTGAAAATTTAGGATGAGCGATGGATAATTGACGATTGACGATTGACAAGTGACAATTGACAATTGACTATTGACAATTTTAATTGTTTTTATTTACAATTCCTGGTTAAAATTAAAGATTGATGACTAGCAATTGACGATTGACGATTGATAATTGATAATTGACGATTGATGATTGACTATTTGACGATTGATAGTCGAAAAATCAATTTTTCGCAGATTTAGTAACTTTCTGAAACATGCCTGTTTTTAATCTGATTTTCGTAAGTGGGCGCACAATTTCGACCCACTGTGTACAAAAAAGCAATAATTTTCAATTGCCTATAGACGTGAAAACTCAAGTAATTTTGTTTTTCAATTTGTTTCTTAGAACTCTAATAGAACTCCTAAATGATGTTCCTAATAATTTGATGATTCATTTCTCGCTATGAACGAAAAAATTTATTTAAACTTGATGATCATTTTTCGACTTTTTGGCAGATTTTAACTTTGAAAATTTTTGAAGCAGTTTTTAATTCGATCAAGTTCTTCTTTGGGTAAAACTTCATTATTTAACTTATATTTTGAAAAAATCGAAAAGCGATTTCTCTTTTCAGAAAAGGCCTTTTTTGGACTACCCTAATCTGCGTGTTTAAATTCGAAAATCATTTTTTTTTTTGCCTCATAAAATGAATCACCCTAGTATATACCTATAGCTATAACATGTCCCTTTTAAAGGGAGAACTGCCGCTTTGCCACTTATTAAACAGATCCGCCCTTCAGCTTCATTCAAGGTTTCTAATTTTCCCTGCTTTTGGAATATGTCCTGCACCCTCTGTAATTTCGGTATTTATGGGATCACGATAGAGATGGGTTTTCGATAGATCGAATTCAGCTGCTGTGCCATTGACAGACACGAGCCACCAGCGGTAAGCTGCTTATGCTAAGGCGCGATTTTTGCGCTTTTTTGGATATTGTCAATTGTCCCACGTTTAAGCTGAAGATCGGCAAAACGGGGATTGAATACAGTTTACGTAAAACGAAGTGATAATGGAACGCAAAAGAGCATCATATGGGAAAAATAGCTCTTTCGTTTTCATACCTCTTTGTTAATTGAGATTTTCATATTATGTAAAGGTAGGGTCAAAAAACAAAATTTTGGAAATTAAACTTGCAACTATATGGAAAAGTTGTGTATTAGGATCCTCAAAAAGTATAATTAATTTGGTGCTGATTTGACTAACGTTCTTTAGGCCATGATTTATCTTTAGTGGGCCCCTGTTTTCAGAAGAAAAAAAATTTTTAATCTACAGGAATCACGAAAGAATTGTTTGTGGTGTTTGAGAATTTTCTACTGGTGAAAATAATTTGAAAGAAACTTAGTAAGTCTGAAAAATCATAACTGTAAGCCCAGAACATTTTGGAAAAATTGAGTTTTGTGTTATTTTCTACTAAATTTTCCAGGCTTATCAAACTTTTGCAACGTATTTTCACCAACAGAAACCTCAAACAAGTGAAAAAATTATTTCGTCATTCTTATAAATTTCAAAATTGTTTTTTGAAAACAGGAGTCCATTTATCATAAATTATCGCTTGAAGAACGTTAATCTAGAAGCTAGAAAAAATTTGAGAATCGTTTAAGACCAACAAACACATTTTTAAAAGTTCACAATTCAGTTTTTGCCTTATGTGTTGTCGAATCGACGCAAAAAATTTTAATCAAAAAATATTATGTTTCGAGAAAATGGAGGGGGATGTTTTTTCTGGCTCGAGGCGCGAGTTTAGATGTGATAAAAAAACTTTGGATGGTGATGAAAAATCTTATTTTCAATTAGAAAGAAAAGGAGGATTTACATTCATAACGAAAGGAAAAATTAAAAAATGAGATTATAAAAATCCTTTCGTCAGAATTCATGTATTATAATTTTGTTTGAGCTAATGATTGCATTTTTGAAAATTTTTGGGTTAGGCTCTTATGACATGCCACATTTCAATTTTATTTTTTACCCATTAGGAATATCGTAAAATCAATTTGAAATATTATTCCAAATTCTTTAGACAAAATTAAAAGCAAATTTCCGCGTTTAAATACTAAAACATGTGCTTTACAATTTTATTTTTTTTATACTCTAATCCCGTCAAAAACACTATGTATGAAAAATATATGCCAAGAATATGAGTATTAAGATTTTATTCATTTATAATAAAGATAATGAAAGTTTTAAAATATAAAAATCCAGGCACGAATAGTAGAAAATTTATGTGTAGCTTAATGAATTATGGTTAATAAACAATTTTGTTCAGTTTTATTAAAAAATTAATTGATATTTTAAAAAAGTAAAAAAAATAGAAACATTTGGCGGGCCTGTAATATAACTATGTATTATGATTGTTCTTTTTATGCTCTCAGAGTTACGTTTATCATTCAGAAACAGTAATACGCCGTCCAAATTTAATTTCTTTTTTTATTCCTCTAAAATATAAATTTTTTTATCACACATAAAAAATGTTTGATTAAACTACTTCAACGAACTAATTCCTTTTATTGAAAAACACTTCTATTTATGAATTTTCTATACTATGGATAATTCGCATGCATTTTTTTATCGGTATAAAAAAAATTGAATGTGCCACGCAATTTTTTCAAAAATACAGAATAATCAATCACTCGCAAGGACTATCCATATAACTGACGTCACATCTATCATAAAATATCCCATTCCCGCAATTTTTTACCACTTTTTAAAATTAAATTTTAAAATATGCAAACTGATATTGATTTATTTATTGTAAAAATAAACGCAATTTAACGTTCTCGGCAAGATGCAATAATAATGTTCTGTTTTCATGTCATATACAAATTCTCTATTCGTACTTGGCTTAATTTCTTTTATTTGACAACTTCCATTTACTTTATCAACAATAAATAAAATAACCTTTTTCGGATTATTAATAACAAATTCACATATAGTGAAAAAATTCTGACAACATAGGCATCAAATTGTAATCCATAGTCGATTTTTTCTTTAGCATTTTTTTTTTAATTTTGGGATCAACGGATTTCTCCAATTTTCAATTTATATTTTTCTACCTTACAGATTAATTAATGTGAACAATGTTCTCAAAAAATCAGATGGAAAAATCAGTATAATTTACTTAATTTTTTTAAGTGGTTTTTTTAAATTTATTTATAGTTTATTTTTTAAATACTTTTTTATTTAATTTTTTTTATTCATCATTTATATTTTGTTACTTTTTTAGTATTAGAGCTGAAATTTCACACGTCTAAGTAAGATGAATTTTAATTTTTAATTTGTATAAAAATAGAGAGCGATGTTTAAAAAAGCAATGTCCATCTTCCCTTAATTTGAACCATACAAAAAATTATGCGAGTGCAAAAATTAATTTTTCAACTTTGAAATTTTCGCCCAATAGACAAAAATGTTGCCACTTTTTGACTTCGGATATCGAAACATATTATCCAGGCGATATAAAAAATAATTAAATTTTCGTTGACCTTAGGCGTGTAAAATTTGACAAAAATTGCCCGTGTAAACGTTCCCACGTGCATATAGAATTTCAATTTTAATAAAAAACCAAGAAAGTGGACCAATTTTGGTGTTTCGATTTCAAAACATATTATGAAAGAGTTACAAAATTAAATTAAAAATTTTATTTCCGAATACCGAGCAAGACGGGAGCGTTCACACTGGCAGTTTTTGTCAAACATGACACTTGTCCGCTATTTGTAAATTAAATTTTTTATTTTCTTTTCCAACCCTAGGATAATATGCTTTGAAATCCAAAATCCAAAAACGTTACACTTTTTTGATTTTATACTAAAATTTAGCGTCTAATGTAACGAGAGTGTGTACTTGGGCAGGTTTGGTCAAATTTGACACTTGCCTGGTATTCATTATTTAAATTTTCAATTTTCTTTTATAACCCTTGGATAATTTGTTTTTAAATCCAAAGTCTAAAAACGGTACTGTTTCGATTTTATATGAAAATAGGCCGTCTATGAGCGTGGAAGTGTTTAGACGGGCAATTTTTGTCTAATATCTTCTTCTTGATAAAACATATTTTTATTTAAAACAATATTGATGCTTTTTTAGAATGTTTAGTATCACCTAAAAATGGTGGTTCTTAAACTATTGTACTGAACTTATAATATATGTAATTAAATTTTATTTGATCATATTTAATTTAATTTAATAATTAAATTTGTGATATGTAGTATTGTCCGAAAACATACAAGCTTTCGATAACTAATATTTCACCCTTTCACTTTTATCAACTTTTTCTGTAGGAGAAATCAGTAATCTAGAGACTTATGTATGTAAAATCATTATTATTATGTAATTATTAGTTAGGACACGATACGTGTTAATATATTCAAATTCGAATTGATGATTTTACTCTTATTCGTATTTATAATTAATGATGATCTACTGTTGGATCATTTATCTATTGTATGTTGGTCTCCCCTATAGAATCAATTTGTTGAAATTTATCGTCCAAATTACAAATTTACTATTTACCTACATATTTTCTTCCTTGAACTTTCATTTCGAACATTTAATACTCTACTTCTTTATTTTTCTAACGAAAAGAAAGTAAATTACGATTAGGCGTTTGAAGAAATTAAGAAAAAAAGGATTCGTGAGGCACCCTCAGGAGCCCCATAGCTTAAATTTAAATCCGAACAAGTATCCGTGGCGCTATCTGCCCTTAAATGGAAGAAACCTGTAACAGGATTACCCACATGCTAACAATCGTGGCACTAAGTACAAAATACCACAGTGGATAATAAAAAAAAACTTTTTAATACAAAAATTTTACAATGGATTCTTAGTATTCTATTACTAATTTTTATTACATTAAAAAGCCAAAATATTGTGAATTTTGAATAAAAATTTTTTTAATCAAAGCCATTAAACTACAAAAATTTTAACTTTCATAAATTGAACAGTTCAAATATTTATGGTTAAAAATATAAATCCACGTTATCATTTATAATGTTCTAAATTAAAATTAATCCTTCTTTTCAACTCACATTAATATAAATGTGAAAAATAAAGCCTGTAAAATAAAACATTCAATACAAAATTGAAAAAAATGATACTTTCATCTGAATGTTAAAACTACCAAATTTTGCCCCCGTCCAATCAATAAAAATGTTACAATAAAAAAAAACATTGGCGTCATGCAACTAATAAAAACAATTAATAACCAAAATTTTCTCCCTTCCAACTCAATGAAAATTAAAAATTAAAAAATACCCTCTTCCAATTCAGGAAAAAATTCTTCCCTTAAGGGTGTTGGTTAAATCCGACTTGGAATCTTTTTTTATAGGTACGGCACTGACCCAATATATAATTTTTCTCAAGTATTTGAGAACGAAAGAAAGTAATTGTCAAATATCCGGGGTTTTGCAAGATCCTTAGAGCAATGAAATGTAGAGGAATGAAGTCTTTTGCTGAGGCAATCATTATTTGTACTTAAAGTATACATTTTTCGAAAGGGATCAATCTGCAGATAGCAGAAGACAGAATTTGAACGGCGAGAACCGTTAGCAAATTTATTTTTTACTCACAATTCTGACATCACAGAAGCATTTTTAGGCGTCATCCTATATCTGAAGACCCACAGCTTGATGATGGTGAACCTCATTTTTGCTAAACACGTCGAGAAATGGAGAAAAGTGGGTACAAAGTTGAGATGTCCTGCGTATGTGAAGACCATAAGACTGTAATTGTAAGCAGTAAAGCAAACACGGCATGCAGACCACCTGTCAAATTCGTGCTCCGATGGTCTGAAGTCCGAAATACACATAGGTATTTTCACTTCAACTGCCAGCTAACTTCAGGTCGATGAATGCTGAGGGGAAAACAATGGATCAAATGCATGGGATACAACTTTATTTTTGTAATATCTTCGTGATGAATAATAACTGTTATCATTTTATTATTTCATTAAATAGTCCTAACAAAATACAAACTATTTTTCAAATACACTTATATAGAAAAAATTAGTTTTTACGAAGATAATAGCAAAATAGGGCAAAAAATGATCGAATCCCATGCATTTAGTCCATTGTTTCCCCCCTCAGCACTCAACGAAGTGAAGTTAGATATTAATTGAAGTGAAAATACCTAATTGCAAGGGGTAAGCGGGGAAATGAGGCTCAACTGTACCTAATCTCAATTATATTTGCTCTAGTATCTTCTCTTGATTTAGAACTAGAACTGCAGCATGGAACGACGATGACAACTTGTTTGATTTATGACATTTTATTGGCTGCATTCCTTGCATTTTCACTTGTGACGTCAAATAAACATGGCGACGATGGCTAGAGGGAAAACAATTATACCAACCAAACCAAATACATCGGGGCTATTTTTTAAATATCATTTACAGAGAATATATATATATATATATATATATATATATATACACATATAGGGTATTTCAAAATTAGTTTTTTTAACTTTATTAAGGCTGTTTGACCAGGTTCCCCAGGTTATTCTCAAGATCTAACCTCACAATACAATCACCTCATTTTACTAAATAAATTTTTCAACAAAATATTTTTCAGATACTAAGCGTTACTCCTTTTTTAAATATAGAAGTGCAGGGAAAATTTTGCAATTTATAATCTTTGTGTCAAATGAAGTTTTCGAATGGTGTAATCTCAAATAACCTGAACATTCGAAAATTTCATGTTACGCAAAAATTAATAAAGTAAACAGTTTTCCCCTGCATATACACACTTTCATCTTAAAAATGGAGTATCACTCATAGTATTTAAAAAATATTTAATGCTAGTATTTGTATTGAGTAAAATGAGATAATTTAATTTTCAGGTAGAGGGGTGATGGTGAGGAATTTTGAGGTCATTCAATTTTGAGGAAATAAGACCTTAATCTACAAATATGTAGTTAATCTGTAAATACACTTATGGTGAGAAATGCTTTTTTACCTGTTTTTACGAAGATATTCGAAAAAATTTGGTTAGTCCTAATTGATCCTAAGCATTTTATATCAATGTTTTCCCTCCAGCTTCTTAGAGCTTCCCAGCTTATCAGTTGGCCATATTGGAAGTGAAAATCCAATTGATCTAACCTAATCTATCAACATCATCAACTTTAAGAACATCGCAAACATCTGCTAGCATCCCCATGAACGTGCAACGCAATCTTAAACATTTCTTCAGAATGTCTGTTTTTCTATCTAAAATATCCTAAAATTGCATAAAATTACAAACATATTCCTGGCTTTGTTTATTTAAGAAGTACTTCAATTTTGAAGAAAAAAACTTTTAAAAATATTTTGTTGACATATATCGCTGACATGCGTCCATTACTGACACCCTGGGAAATAAACCAAAGGTCGTAAAAAAATACCCTCGAATTATTTTCGATCTGCTATGTGTGATTAATTTATATATATTCAGTTTTACAATACAATACAAAAATTGCGAAAGATACACGAGATACACGACTCTTATTTGGAGGTTGGCAGTTTCCATTGACACCTCAACATTTTTTAAGCAGATGTCGCTGCGATCGAGTGGACGTCTGCGTCCAGTGTAAAATTGGGTTGGGGAACGTTGGGGAACATTTTTAGGACCTTTGGCAATCTTTGGGATTGCTTCGCAACAATTTACGTTATTTATACGTCACAGGTAAAACTCACAATTATTAGTGCTATCGTGATCATTACGCAAACTCTCGACGATTTCGCATGGACGCCAGTGAAGAGAAAATACAAGTGTGTGGTTCGTCTATGACCTTCGTGTATATTTTTCTGGCCTGTGATTGTTTTCCTCTGATCGTGATGTGTCAAATCTGCAGATAAAATTAATTCGCACGCCCTCGCGTCCACCCCCAGTACAACATACTTTTGACAGCTGTGTGTTTTATTTACTAACTCTATTAGAAAAAGAAAAAACACTCTTTAAAATTATCGCGTTTCTGGTCCGAGGATTTATAAAATGTAGATTTACAAGGTTAGTGGCTAATCAATTGAGGCGTAATTTTGATAAACATAGCACGAAATGATCTTGAAGTTTTACTGATCACTTACTCTTGTATCAGAATTGCAATTTCGATTGCAGTGCCCTATTATTTAATAAACCTTTCACGACCAGTAAGTCAGCTGACAGCTGATTCATCTTCATGCAGTTTCCCATATTTCATATTGCAAACAAAAAACCAATTTTTCCGTAGAATATTTGTAGGTGGAGTACAGTTAATGTTATATTTTCTTTGTGTAGAATCTTAATCAGTTGCTCTGAAATTTTATCTGATGGTTTTTAACTTTCCAGTTACGGACATTTTCACACATCTGCAGGCTATATAATCAGCAGTTGTCTGCAAATTATGGCTCTTTGTTGCATTGACGATCTTAAAAAGAATGTTTATAGTTACGGAGCAAAATTATTCGTTTGGTAGATGTTGATTATAGTTCTTTGTTGTATAAAAATAAAATAAAGTTTACTGCTGACACGTGGTCTAAATATAAATAACAGTTTATATAGTGCAGATTACAATAAACAGAACTAAAATTCTTTATAATATAGATATAGTGATGCATAGTATTGTAAAAACTTGTCAATTCAGGACTACCAGCGAATTTGATGAAAAGAACATTCAGATTGATAACAACAGAAAGACATGTAATCGTCGGAAAAGAAAATTTCGAACTTACAAAGTGATAAATTTAGAATTGAACTATTATTAGTCACATGCTTGTCAACTTGAAACATTTTATTGTTTTAATTTGCTATCTTGCAGTTCAAAACAGAAAATCAATTAAAAAATTCTACATCAATTAAAATTTTTTATATCAAATAATTTTAATTCATTACAATTGATTTTGAATGACGTTAATTGCATTTGACCAAAATTTACGATTGATGAGTAAATGTTTTAATTGAAATTAATCGAATTAAAAAAAAATAGACAGGGAATACCTTAAAAAAAGTCAATGAAAATGACATTCACAACAAAAAATGAATATTCAGTTATACTATCCCAGAATTGTGGCTACAATATTCAGATATTAACTTTTATTATTTGCATATTATGAGAGAATATCCAGTTGGAATACTTTTTTTCAATATCCCTTTTTCTTCATGTTTCTTGCTGTAAATTTACTTTTGAAAACTTTCTAAAAGTGATATGAAATATCAACGTAGTTTATTATGTAGTTCTATAAAGTTGTTTAAAGATTCTATCACTGATGCGAGAGATTTTTCTACGATTGTTTTATTTGTTTAACTCGATTCTTGACGAAAATTTCATTAATATCTTATACGTATTCATTAAAATATTTTTATTTATTTTGTACAGGAATCCAATACTCCTTTGGTTTTCCTTAAAATCATGATCACCAGTTGGTCTAGAATAAAAAATTTCTCATTCTAAACTTTATGATCCAGAAATTTTGTTATCTTTCATGCACATTATTTCCGGGTAGATACTTATGAGTTTGCGGAAAAAATGACATACTACCTATGATTTCTGATTATAATTTTTCCGTGAATTTTTAATTATTAAATTACTTTGATTTCAGACCTAATTTATAATAACATTCTGCACCAAATTAGTTTTTTTGAAACATACTGCAGTGAAATTCTGCTGAATCAGTAACTATGAGTTGTGCCCGCTGTTGTTTGGTTGGTGTCAGCCGTTTGGCTTTATCGAATCATGTCATAAATCACGGTAAGTCTCTTTATACGTATGTATTCGAAGATTTAATAAGATATATATAAGTTTCCTCATTTTTATATTGTCGCTTTCATAATCCTTTATTAATTTGTAATTGCATTAAAATAAGAAATCACACCTTATGATTAAGAAGAGACGGAATTGTGGAGAAATGAAAAATATTGAAATGTCCATATAATATGAACTGGTTTTAAAGTTCATATTTCAATGTTAAATAATTTCCTAATCAAAACGACCTTGCAATTCCTTAACAAAGAGCCCCGCACAAAAAGGTATGGAAAAGGCCTTTCGGTGTCAAAGTTCACCAAATTCGGTTTTTGAATACTCCTGGTGGTGCTTATCCAAAGTCGTAATGAGACAATTTAACGGAGACGCCGAAAGGTTTTTTCCATGCATGTTGTATAGGGTCCTTTCTTCACCAAAATCTGATTGTCGAAATTAATCATTATAAACTTAATAAAAATGTTATATTTCTTTTTCAGTACACAAAATAGTTAGGGTGGTCGCTTCCCGTTCTATATGTACCACGGGAATTGTTAACAAAGTTCCAACAGAACCCACACCTCCAAATAAGGATGCTGGGGCGAGTGCTGGAGGAAGTACTGGAAGAGATGGTGGTGGGGGTAAAAAAAATACATTGACTTGTCCAAAATGTGGGGATCCTTGTACACATGTTGAAACATTCGTATGTAAGTAGACAATTAAAAAATATATTTTAAAAATTACCAAAATTTCATACCAGCACCTAATTTTAAATCAATTTGTAATTGTAAATTATTTTCATTTCAAATACAGCTTCAACAAGGTTTGTAAAATGTGAAAAGTGTCATCACTTTTTCGTAGTATTGTCGGAAATAGATTCGAAGAGAAGTTTGAAGGAAGCCCTAAGACCGGAAGACTCAAAACAAGGTTTTTACAGAAAACCACCACCTCCTCCGAAAAAGGTACAATTTTAAAGATTCCAGGTATATTTTTCGTTTCAAGAGTGTTCTACATAATTCAGGGTTCTGCTCATCTGGAAAACCTGAAATTGTCAGGGAATTTTTCTAAACCTAGAAATGTCGGAAATTTTTTCGAGCATGCCTAATTTTTTTACTGTAATATAAAATTATATAACAATGCTTTATTCATTCGTGAAATTAACTTTATAGTACTGCAGAAATCGCAGTGTTTCCCCTATCCCTCTGCGTTTTTCCTTTTTTCATATTCCCCCTTTTTTCCCTATCCTCAACACACTTCCCCTTTTCTCTTTAAATATGCGTAGTGATAGTTTTATTTATTTTTCAACTAGTCGAAACGTCTATTATAATTAATTTAACTTTTTTAAATATAAATTCAAAATGTTATTAATTAATTTTTATAATTAAAATTACATTTTTGGTACAGCTATAATATAGAGCAAGACATATAGTTCTAAGTTCGTCTATGAAAGTTATCAAATGCATCTGTATAATAGTGGAGCACTTAATTTAATTATTTACCAATAATAAAGTACAAAATAAAAAAACAATATACCTTACCATAAATATAACTATAAAAGTGCAACAATCTTCAAAGTCTAAAAACTATAGTCCATTAAAAAAAAACACTCTTTTTAAAAAACTTGAAGCTAAAACATTTTAAAACATGTTGAAAATGTGGAAGCCGGAGATAAAATTTGTTATCCAATATAAAATTGAAACAGTTAAAAGGTATGTACTTTTTAATGTAAATGTGCAAAGATAAGTTATTAAAAAATGGAATATTCCAAATTGATTAACTGCAAAGTTCAATGTTCTAAACTTGAACAATTTAAAGTGAAACGTTCAAAATTGAGCCACTTTGATTTTAAATCTTAATATGAGACCTGAGCAGTCTTAAATTTCATTTTTAAATTTTAACAGTAAAAAATGTACAGATGTTTATTTGACGAATTTCACACTTGAAGAATGTAGTTTCAAATTTAGATTCAAAGTATTAATTATAGTAATGACGAAATATTAAAGAGAAAATATCCTTGTTTATGAAAACGATTTTAAACATAAAAGTTATTTGTTTAACAAATTTTATTTTTTTTGCGGACTTTTTATGCCGCCGTGAATGGATTTCCAACGACCTAAGTATATCCAATTTTTTAAAATAAATTCTTTAATGGCAGAAATCATTTAAAAAATCGAAAAAAATTATTTGAAATTAGAATATATTTTATAAAAAGATTGTTTCTTTTTTCACACACATACAAAATGTTTAATCGTTCTCCTATTTTCCCCTTTTTTGAGCACTTTTTGCGATGTGATCCCTGGCACTGATATTATGCTTATTGAATGAAACTTATTTGTATAATTTTCACAAATCTCAGGAAAATATTTCACTCAAAATCTTAATATATTAAATATGCACTGAATTTTAATCATGAAAATAAAAAAAAAATTTGTTTTTAATTATTCAAATTTATGGACTTTAGTAACAAATTTAAGAAATTATTCATTATGTGTTTAGTATTGATAAATGTATTTTAATATTTCTTGGTGATAATTAATATATTCAAGAATATCTTATAATCGTTTGTGATAGTTTCCCAAATTAAGCATGGTAATTTAATTCTTAAAACTTGTACCATTAAGAAATTGCTTACCCTTATTCATAAAGTTACGTTTACAAATGAAGAAACATTGTTTTATACAATTTCGAAGAATTTTTGAAATAAGTTAAATTAACTTATGGAAAATGTATACAGTTATACATATTCTGATAGTTTAATCTTAAATAATTGCAATTTAATCATTCATATGTGGATAATTTTAGGTTATTCGAATATTATGTAGAGGAAACCACCCTACAGTAGATAAGGAAAAATTCAACAGCATTTAGCTGCATCAGTTTCAAAAAATAAAGAAATATTTTGGTTTTTAAATAAAGCTTACATATTTAATTGCATATTATTATAGAAAAAATATCACTAAATTAGTCAATTAGCTGTAATAAACATTTTTATTGGAACCGGTCAAGGGTACGATTTTGACACCTCTATCTATCAATCGATAATCGTTTCTGGTATTGCTTCTAGGCATGACAGAATGATCGATTCTCTATAGTTATAATTTATCATCAGTCATTAGTATACTTACAATTAAAATCAGTCTGTTCAGTAAATAATAATGGAAACTATCATTATTTTACGAAAATCATAAAAGCTTAAATTTGTGAGATTTTGTTATCTCTGAAATTCCGTGAGATTGGTATGATTGATACGATATTTTAAATCTTCGTACAATTTAACTTGACTTGTGATGACAGAAAAGTGCAAAATTTTTACATACGTTAGTCCTAAAAATGACAGCTTTTCCGAGTGACTCCTTAACAAAACTAACATTTCTGATTTTTAGTAACTTCAAATTTACACTATTTTTTTGGTTTATTATTTTTTTTTAACTTAAATTGAAAAACTTCACAATTAAAAATAAATAAACAAACAAACACGATCTTTAACTTGAAACAACTGCGAGACCATCGCAGAGCTACCAGTTTCGACAGCGAAATTGATCGATTATCTACTGTTGATTATCTACACTGTAAAAAATAAAAAAATTATACCAGTTAGAATGGTAAAATTACCAACAAAAAATTGCTGCAATTTTACTATTCTGCTTGTGGGGTGAATACCACTTGCATGTTAGAAGTACCACCCAATCTTGTAACTTTACCACTTTTAGACGACACTATAGCAAGGCGTTGTAGAAGTACAGTTTCTGCTTGTAAATCTGTGACTACAGAGTAGGTAATAAATGGACCTACTTTTAGAGTGTTGAATTTTCTGACACTGGTAAAAGTACAGAAACTGTTGAAAATTCCTTTTTGCAACGTAATATCACGTCTTGAAATTTGATAATTGATAACGCGGCGTACTTGCACAGCTCTTAACGTAGTATAAGTAAAAGTAATTGTAAAGTTTCAAAGTTGCGGAGAATAATGAAAGAAATGGTAAAATTACAATTATTTGTCAAAGAGTGTTTCAGAACGGTATAAATTATGGAAACATTTATTTACAAAATTGATAAAAAATATAGGTAAAAAATGTATTTATAAAAATTAATTTATTTATCTATATTCGCATGTATGTCAATTTATTTTTTTGATAATTACGCAGTATACCATCATTCACATTTCTCATGTAGATGCTAAAGTTACCATGTTGAAGTGTTGAATAAAAACACGAATATTTTTGGTTAGAATGCCATCACCTGCAAATTCATAATGTTCATAATGATGCCCGTGAAGATGGCACTTCAATTTTGGAAAATGGTATAAATTTTTTATGGAATCGTTTGTTGCTGGTTAGATAGCGTTTGATAGTCAACATTGG
>JAABKJ010007536.1:0-20886 GCA_011634705.1 Andricus grossulariae | reverse complement strand
GGGGGGGGGTCGAAAATTCGCCAAAAACTGTGACATCCTTTATGGAAGTTCCCTAAGACATCGGTTGGATCTATCCATTTTGAATAGAAAATAAGTATACTGCTCATAAAACCGACATTCAAATTAGAGATATAATATCTACCAATAGGGGTAGGGCAAATCGCGAAGATGAAATATAGTATGCCAACTAAGATCAACATTTTTCTTAAATAAAAGAATTCACTTCTGAAGAATTTCAATCTGACAATGAGTCTAACTAATCAGCATTGATAAAAATGTTCTACTTTATATCATTATAGTTTCTATCTCATGCGTCCTTCTAAATTATTGAGATTTGTAACAATTGTATACATTTAAAAGAAGAAACAAATAATTACGCATTAGAGATATCAGTATTTGTTGAAAAACATGATAACATTTTATCTTTTGCTTACGTGGCAATCCAAACGAACTTATCGCCTACTTCGAAGGGGAAATGGCTTAATGGTATAATAATGATAAAGACTATCTTTCTACTTCTTTGAGTTCTTTTGAATAATTTCGAATCTTTAGAATTTTATTGAATTACTTGAATTCTTTGCAAATCTTCTCACATTCTTTGAATTTGTGTAAATTCTCTGAAGTCGTCTGTATTTTTTCACTTCTTTGAGTTCTTTCGAATTGTTTGACTACTTATGAATTCTTTTAAACGATTTGAACTCTTTGAATTATTTTTCATGATTTCGATTATTTTGAATGCACTTGATTTATTTAAATTTGTTCGACACATTTTTAATTTTTTTTAAATTCTGTTTAATTCTGTGAATACTTTGAATTCATTTGCATTGAAGAAATTAGTTGATACAAGTTATTATTGTTAATATTTTAATAATTTTGAGACTTTGTAAATAGCTGGAATTTTTAAATAGTTGGAATTTTTTATTTTGTGTAAATTTTTAACTCAAAGGATTTCATTTGAATTCTTAGGTCTCTTTCATTGCTTTCAAATTCCTTAAATTATTTTAAATTCTTTAAACTGTTTTAAATTCTGCCAATTTCTTTGAATACATTTGCATTTTTTTAATTCTTTTGAAACCTTTCAAATTTCTTTGACTTGTGTTAATTTTTTTAATTCACAAATTAATGATTACTTCATATTAGGATTAAGTACTTCAAATTAGGAGTATAAGATAATTGTTCAAATTCACTAAAAATTTTTAAATATATTTTCATTTTCTGACATTTTTGAATTATTTGACTTATGTTGAAAGATTCAAACTTTTGTCATTTCCTTGATTTCGATTGATTCTTTGTATTTTTTGGATTTAAAAATTCCGGATTATTTATCATGAAAACCAGCTACTTAAAAATAAGAATTGATAAGTGTTCTTTTAATTCGTTGAATAATTTTTAATTTGAACCAATAAATGATGAATTTTCATAAAATTTTTATAATTTTCAACGTAAAAAGGCGAATTATCTACAAAACAGTTAAATATTTGACCTAGAAATATGATTTTCCTACAAAAAAAAATGTTTCCGGAAAATAATTGAATATTCACCTAAACAGTTTAATTTTTAATCAAATAGTTGATTTTTTTACCCAAATAGTTGAGCTTTCAGCCGAAAATATGAATTTTTAACAAAAAAGGTCATTGTCTACCAAATGGTTGATCTTCTAAATTATAAAAACCTCTCTCTAGGGATTGCAGGACCTTGTAGCTATTGGGCGGGCTTACCGGTCTCATCGGACTATAGGTCTGGAATAGGTGAACCAGAGAGGCTGCATCGCGAGGTGTAGCTACTCTGGGGAATTGACGGGCTCTAGTCAGTTGGACTTAAACTAAGGAGCGATCCTTTCAGGGGATAACAGGATAGCCTCCTGGAATATCGAGGTTGCGATTTCTCATGCTCCTAAGCTACGATGTGGTCGCCGTGTCAAGGGCTGAATGGCACCAGGCTTAACAAAGGATGTGTCTTAACGGTGACTTTGGGACACTAGGTCGAATCCTATAGTATGTAGACCCGCCCCTGCAAGCGGAGATCGGCCGGTGGGGGGGGGGGGTTCCTTATTTCTCTAGCTTTTCGTGGGACCAAAATGAGCACAACACGTAAAAAACCAAATAAAAAACGATTAGGTGCGAACTTCTAATAATGATTGGGACAATCTTGTCGACACGTTAGAAGTGTAGCTAACGGGACTATCCGTAAGCAAGAAGCAACATAGCGAAATACAAAGAAAGAGAGGCTGCAAAGCGCGGCTCGTAAACAGCAACCCAAGCATCCCACAGCGGACAGTGGCTGCGGAAACTTCACCTGGAACAGTTCTTCAGGCTTATCCTATAGGTAAGATGAAGAAGGACTCCAGAGAAATTCCCACGAACAGGGAGCTGAAACGGCAGAAAGTCCTTGAAACACAGGCCCTGCTGATAGTTTACGTAGCGTCGTGTTATCCTGAAACCTGTCTAACTCCCGAGGAGTTGGATAGGCTGAGTCAGGAACTCTCTAAAGAGCTGAGAAGCTCAGAATGAGTACTGAGGACGTCTGCGTGACAAAGTTGAACTACGTTGGATTTAAAAACATCGCTGATTTGAAATTCGAATTTCGACCGTTTTTTTCGCATGAAGAGATGTGAACCACTACGATCATCAGTGGTATGAGTATACCTTCCCTGTTAAAGAAAGTAATTCATGCAAATTGATATGAATTCGCTAGAGCCTCCGTGAAGCTTACTTTGCGATAATCTCGAATTGTAGCAAGTCATGAATTCTTGTAAATTCGGAAATAATGAATTGATTCTTCGAATCTGCTGTTCGTCCAAATTCGGCGAACAATCTTTAGGGGACCTAATTCATTTGAATGTGCCAACACGAATCAATTTCAGTGTCAGCCAATTCATTTCAATTCGCGAGATTCAAAGTCAAGCTTCAATGCGCCTGAATTCGTCAGCGCGAATGCAGTTAAAGGCCGGCCTAATCAATCAAATTGGTAAGCTATAACCAAACCGCTGGGCATAAAGGATCCGCTGTAAATAAATATCAATGAGTTCCGTAGATCAGTGGTCGCCCTCTGGACATATTCACTTGAGATCGCTGGTTCAAGTCTTAAGTCATGCAATTTTCTTTAATTTTTTGCGAAATGATCTTGACCATGAATTAAAACAAAATGAACCGCATTCAATTCGCGCTGGTTCAATTCGTTTAAATGAATCAGAAAGCGGAATTCGGGCGAATTCAAAAATGTTAATTCGCCCCAATTAGTTTTTTTTACTGGTTTTAACTACATAAGGATAGACTCATCCTGGTTTCAGTTCACTATAACCATTCTGTTTTGTCTTTCTTATAAACTTGATCAGATTTAATTTTTAAATAATCAGTATTATTACATATTCTCTTTCTTCATATTAAATGAATAATTTTTAAGGAAATTGAAATTGAATTATGCATATAAACTGTTTGTCATCAAAAGAAAAACGTTATTTTTTGAAACCCCTACAATATTCTCATAATAACTTTCTGAATTTTCTTGAAAAATCGAAACTTCAAATTTTGATCGCACAAAAAAAATGAAAAATAAAAATTTCATTTTGCGGTCAAATTATGCAAGATGTAAAAAAATATAAGGAGACACAAATTGAGCAACCAGAAAAAAGATCTACAAATTTGTTATCAATTACTTTTTCATAGGATGCGTTGTTTTTTTTTCTATTGTGAGCCTTAGATTCTTTATCACTTATGTAAGACATCGCAACCTGAAAGAGATTTTGATGAGACTCGGTGTTCAATGTGGTAGCCACATTCGTGAGCCACATGGGGTCTCTTCACATAGTGCCCGTGATTCCGTTCCCACAAGTGATCCTGCCTGTGATTTTACTGGCTTCGGTGGCAGATGCATAGGAGCAATCATCGTCGTCGTCAGGTTCGAGGATGATGGCATCATAACCGTAGCTGTGGTCGTCCTCGTTAGCGTTACCGGTGAGGATGACATCGTGAATACCACCATTGTTGGTGTTGAGTCTGGCTCCTTTCCTTTTGGCTCATAATTGACCTTTACAACAACCTGAATCTTGAGGTTAGATCTAGAGCCCAACACTCTCCAGTGTAATGGCATGATGAAAATAATTACCTGAATTGGATTAACCAGGTCCTAAAGTGGAGGGAGCGGCAGATGAATGTGTATGTGTTTCACATCCGCTTCACAAACAGTGGGGAATTCGAGATGTAATCTGGCAGCTGCAATACTGCTGAATCTAGCAACCTTCCAAACTTATTTAAATTTTTGTCTCAACAATTGCAATCATAACACTGACAGCTGACCAGAGCCTAAGCGCTACTGAGCCGTTGCATCGTGCATGTTCATATTCATGGTTTTTACGTCAAACCTTCGAGAAACGTATGGGGGCTTCCGTAAGAAAACACTACTGGATCTTTCTAGAAAAAAAATGACATCGATGTTCCCAGTTTAATGCATTAGGCCTTCGATGATGTGTTGAACATTCGAGAAACTTATTCAAAAGAATGATTAAAAAATTGAAAAATTGATAGATAAATTATGTCATTGTTTTTTATAGAAGTTTCGATTATTTTTAGCGTATAGTGGATCCCAAAGTGAAACATTCAACTTGGTCGGTTAAACAGTGACCCACCTTGCCGACTGGGTCATGGATTCGTGTCAGTTCTCTACCTTACCGGCCGAGCAATCGACTGTCGGTAGGTGACCGATATCGGTTTACCAAGTGATTATCACCAGAACCCGTCTTGATATACTACTTTCAAGATCTTTTGTTTCAGGTGTCATTCACTCCACTGACACTCTTCTTCATGCATTTCTTATAAACTATTTCTCGACACACTTTGCTGCCTTGTCATACCTCTTTCGCCTCCTTCACGTCCATGCATTTTCTCATTCAAGCTCTCGTGTTTCGATGGCTACTTAAGTCTCTTCGAATTAGGGTCCAATTCACACATTCCAACCACTCTTTCCTCGGTCTGCCCTTGGGTACGCTACCATCTACCTTACCTCGATATAATTGTTTTGTCAGTCGTTCATCTCTCATTCTCTCAACATGCCCAAACCATCTTAACAAATTTCTCAGTGAAAAAAAGGCATAATAAACCTTTAAACCACAAGGAAGCCTGATAGGGGAAGCTATAGAGATCTGGAAGGAGGAGTACGATTGGCACGAGGAGACCTTGACCTGGTACGAGAAGGAGACTCGACAGGAGAAGGAAAATTAGCAAGAGGATGATTCAGGTCAATCTCAGGCTTATGATTTCTTTCAGAAAAAGAAGGTCCGGCACAGGCCACACCAGGAAAATTGTCGTCATTAGGTAAAAATTCAGACCTTGAAGTTAACTCTGCAACAAGAAAGAGAATATTCATTATGTTAATGATTTGAAAATTTGTTTATTCATAACAAGTTGCATTTCGTTGGTGTTTCCCCGCATTTGGAGGCAAGCTGAACGAAGACTTTTTTATGAAAATTAAATATCTTAGGTTTTTACAATTCTGCGGTTGGATTCTTTGGTATTTTTCAAGCTGGAAACGGCAACTTCGAGCATGTAGAGCAAGAAGTAAAAGTTGGTTCAATTAAAAATAGTGATAGGTGCGATATAATCTATTATTCGTTGGTATTCTAGTAGGTACAGACAATATTTTCTCAACTATTTTCTTGATTGGTCTTCCTCGATTATGAAGCCTTAGTTTTTTGCATAAATCTAGTATAAATCAGACTTAAGTTTAGTTTAATTTTCATAATAAACTTGTGATGTTGCAGATTTTCTGCAACTAACAAATTCAATTTTAAGGAGAACATCACTTACGCTAAAAGCTCTCGTGTTTACATGATGAGTAGAAAATTCGGCACTCCTCTCTTATGTCATATATTTTTTTATATCTTAATTTTCTTTATGTTTGATTCATCTATGCTGTTATTTTATTTTATAATTTTTATCTCAATTTTTAAGAATTTAGGGCTGTCCTAATTTTGTTAAATTTCGTAATTCCGCGGCCTCGAGCGAAAGCCATGTGGATGCATGACAGGACAGACAATTCTGTCCATAAAGTATAAAATGGTTAGCAAAATTATCTTCGGTCATCTAAGATCCAAGGCGCGTTCCTGGTAAAGATAGACAGAGGCGGTTGCTACCAAAATTCTACACGAGAATAGGTAACTCCACCTAAAATATTAGCTCTATAAATGTTTCTGTTGTTACAGGCATTTCTCGGCTCTAATGCCTTTTTGCTTATGTTTTTTTTTTTTGCGGAGTATCGAAGGGTTTACTTCACAACTGCAGTAAAAAGCTAGGGCTCCTCGTTCTCCATCCTGTTACTAGGACCCAGCCGGCCCTGAAAGCATCAATGGGACGATCCTTACCTCGCACTCCCTCTCGCATCGTTTATCTCTCTCCTGACCATTGATGATTGTGGAAATTAAGTTTGTTCGCATCAAACCTTCGACTATCATGTAATTTCTCACGTCCTAATGATTCACTGGCAAAAACGCAGACGATCTTTTTGCATCTGTAAACTCGTCGTGCAAACACGAAGGCGGCCGTCGTCCATTGAAAAATCTCAGGTAGGATCCATTTCTTTTAATGGTTTAACCGACCTTTTTATTGTTACAATTACCCACGAGATTTTTATATTGTTGCTTATCTTATTTTTTATATCCTAATTCGCCTTTGTCCCAAGCAAGGACTGGCGCCCAAAAATCTAGAATACTTTTATTGTATAAGCTGTTCGTTTAAAAAGCTATCCTAAGATTATCTGCTTTCTTCAAAGTCATTTATTCCTATTAGGGCGCGTAGTGCGCCTTTTAAAGAGAACACCTAAACCAATATTTGATTAGGAAAAAGCTAGAGTTGCAATTGGCGCCCAACGTGGGGCCCAACAATTTAAAAAGGTCCTGATCTCCCCGAATTTGAAATATAATGAGATATCTCTACGATTAATTTTATCGCAGGCACTCCGGATTATTTATATGAAAATCTGTGTTTACATTTTATGTTGATTTCGCTTTGAGAGAATATGTACCAATGTTCATCCTTGCATCTTATCTCTCATATTCTGATTATTTGAATGACCACCTGTGTTTACATTTTATATCGATTTTGATTTGAAATTGAATAATTACTGTTGTGTATTTGAGCTACTGTATTCTTACTTTTTATCTTTCTTATGCTCTGATCGCGCTTGTCTCTCTCCAAACACTGCTAAGTGTCTCCTTTTCTCCCTAATTGCCTGATAACCTTTTCGATACTCTTTATAAATATGGACGGGCATATGCAATTAACTTCCTGGGTATATAATCTCAACAAGGAAGAACTTATTTGTCAATTAAAGGAGAGAGATGTACCCACTGATGGGAATTTCGCTATATTGCGGAAAAGGCTGGTAAAAGCCATACAATGTAGCAAAGACACTATAGATCCTATACCTATATTTATCTTCATAATATACCCTTCCCTGCCGAGAAACTTGTGAAACAGAAGAAACCCCTTCTAATCATTTGGGTTCTGTTAACTCTTTCCACGACAAAAACCCCAATGACCCCCTACTGCAACAGAGAATAGAGAGGGTTAGTACTGCTTCACAAACGTAGCCTTCCTTTCCATTGGTTGAAGCGATTACCTATCCTGGTATCGAGAAGGAATAACAAAACAAATGCGCCGCGGTTAAGACAGATAGTACTTGAGCTGGAAATAAATATGGTGATTAACAGGAAGACGATACGCGATTAGTCACTCAATATTGTGAAACTGACACGTCTCGTGGAAACCCGGTGGACAGGAATATTAAATCTAGACTTGACCTCTATAGCCATACCGATTCTTTTAAAGAACCAACTCTTGACCCCTTGGACCCCCACATTAACGTGCGCGCATTTAGCATGCTGAATTCCTCTCGCCGCTCATATACCACCCCTAAAGAGTCCTTTCCCCTTTCTCACTTCTATCCCGACGCCGAAATTCCCATTATACGCATACAGCCTACGACGACGCGTACCCCTCGCACCGCTCGCAGGTTACCGTCGAGGATTCACACCTTTTCCCCCTCCCGGCGTAAGGATAGCCTTTTCCCTCCCGTCGCTCAGACCCCCCATACGAAGACCCATATCTCTCTCGCCGTTCACAGCCCGCTCGCAAGAACTTTTCTCTCCCTCGCTTCCATTCTTATCGATATCAAGGCGATCATCCCCCTTCTAACCCTTCGCGCGCATGCGAAATTATGCGAAAATGGAACATTAAATATTCCGGCGCTCGTAGTGAGGATTCAGATGCATTTGTAATGCGAATCCAGGACGTCCAAGGACTAATGCCCATTTGTGATGCTGACCTCATGAAAGTGATTTCCTCTTTCTTATCGGGAATTGCTCTCAACTGGGTAAAAGGGTCCTGACAAATGTGTTAGACATCTTATGAGTTCGCTAGAGCCTTTAGAATTATGTTTTGTCGATTCGGACTTCCAGTTCGAATTGCGACAAGAAATTCACCAAAGAACTTAGGGTGAGAAAAAGTCTTTACGGATTACTTAACCTGCATGGGCACAATGTTCGATAGGTTAATCCCCGAGATATCGGAATCAGAAGAAATCAGACACACGCATGAAAATCTCCTCCCAAGATTACATTTAGCTATTTAAAGGAACCAAATGAGAGACTTGGCGCAGTTAGAAGACCTTGCGAGTACCGCAGAGAAAAGTTATTCGGGGTCAGAACAGAAACCAACCCAAAATTAGCCACCCCCACCATAAAAATGACACGTCCCCTAAATGCTGGAATTGTGGCGAAAGAGGCCATAGGTTTACAGAGTGTAAACAAGCTAGAAACATATTTTGTTTTGGTTGCGGTAGAAAGGGCACCTTTAAATCTGAATGCCCTAGGTGTTCGGAAAATTCAATCAGAGTTTTCTTAGGGTGAACATATCTCTTGTAAAGCGAACTGAACCCCTTTCAAAAAACGAAAAATAAAAACCCTTAACTGTCTTCAGTCCACCCGAATAACCCTTTCATAAAAGATCTAAAGGCGCAGAATCAATTAATTTCTGTGATTATGAACTTGAAACTAGAGAAGTAATACCTCACGATAATTCCGACCTATTGATCCCTGTACAGATTACGACTTCTTCAAACTCCGAAGCTATCCCTGGTTATGAATTTTGTTCTTCAACTCCCATTCCAATTTACAACCTTTTCACGTTCACGTTCTTCAATAGGCGTGAATGGCGTACAAATAATAGAAGAGTCAAATTTAAAAATCGTCTATAGGAGAGGCCGAGTCCAAGCGGCTAACAGATATAAGAGTGCTTAAATCATTACCTGTCGGTTTTGTAATTGGCTTAGACTTTTAAATATATTCAAAATGAATGTAAATTTCTAGGACAGAAAATCGAATATTAAAAATAATCCGAATCAAATCTACTCTTTTGAATCCCAAACGGAATCTTTTGAAACTTGCTGTGGTCTTAGAGAACCAACTGTAAAGGAAGATATTAAACTTCAAGACTTTCTAGAACGAGAATTACCCGAGCCACCGGGAAAGCCCGGGTTAACAAATTTAACTAAACATATCAAAGAGGTAGGGAATCATCCACTGACAAAACAACGTCATTACTTAAGACCACTTAAAATCATGGAAATTATGGTTGCCGAAGTTGATAGCATGTTAGCTAACGACATTATCGAACCGTCCAATAGTGTTGGTCTTTACCAATAGTTATGGCTAGAGAACCGAACGGCACATACTGTTTCTGCCTCGACTTTCGTAAAGTCAACGCAGTCACAAAAAAGGACGCCTGTCCTTTGTCACAAATGACAGGTATTCTAGACAGATTGCGAAGTGCAACTTACGTCTCGAAAATAGATCTACACAAAGGATACCGCTAAATTCTCCTCGACAAAGAAAGTCGCGATAAAACGGCGTTAACTATACCGGGACGCGGCCTATCCAATTCAAGTGGATGCCCTCTGGTCTCACTAACTCTCAGGCGACTTTTCAACGTCTACTAGACCAATGAATAGGTGCAGAGATGGCACCGCATGCCCTTGTTTATTTAGATGACGTAATATTTTTTACAAAAACTTTTTCAGGATTTAGCGTAGAAAATCGTGGTCTCAATTATACCGATTAGCTTTATGTGAATATCTTCGCGAATATTGTCACCGAAATCAGTTACACCGTTAGTCAATGATCATTTTTGTTCATAGCTTCCCCGGTAGTTGCGCAGTGATCTAATGTATGTGAACGCGCCTTCATGCGAGCACCCTTCTAGTACACGGATTTGATGCCTCGCATGAATCTGTCACTTTCTTTCTCGGTCTTCAGTTGGCCGACACGTGCCACGAAATTTTCTTCGAAAGCCTACTGATTTTGATCCACATTTGGATTATTTGGATTTATTGGACTTTTCGGTTCCTATTGATCCTTGTTTGATCTTGATTGTTTGATAATTGTACATTTCTTGGAAGAAAATGTCAGAGGTAAAGCTTTCTTTTATTTCGGCAAGCGACGCAATGGCGGACCCTAGCCGCAATCACGGTGGGCTTTAGCTCCGATCGGACACATTGCCTTGCTTGGCCCCTTTTTATTGCCTTTCTATTGCCTCCTAACTGAATTGCATTCGGTAGTCGAGGCAGTGAGTAGTGTCAGTTTTCCCCTTTTTCTTATTAGTTTCTTTTCGGGTTTCCGAATTATGTTGTGCCTGCTCCGAATCAAATGGATTCGTGTACGGGATATTGGCCATTGACCACGTGGTCTCTCTATAGTCTCTGTCTGAACATTTTCGCGGAATAACTGTTTTGTTTGCTTCTTTTACTTTATTGATAAAATTCCGAATTGTTTTGTCAGGTTAATCCAAATGGCCGTTGTGATAGATAGATAGATAGATAACTTTCATTTGTACAAGTATAAAGAACTATTACAATTGGTTAATTCTGATAAATACATACGACATCAGTGAAAAGAGTTTTGTACATTAATTCGCACAGATATACATAAAAACCTGTTGGAATATTATTAGTTAATTATAAAAGACCTAATCTTGGGCGCATTAAGTATGTAATAATATACGTCATTCAAATGTTTTATCGTTTTTTATACAGAGTATTTGTTGCGTAGCTTCTGTATTGTCTTATGTTTGGTTGCCCACGTAGGGGTCTAGAAATTGGTCTCTAGCATGTTTATAAATTGGACAGAACAGAAGGAAATGATCGAGCTTTTCTCGAGCGTTGAGATTACAAATTGTGCAGTTAGCATTTGCGTCGATAATATATGTGCTCTCCCCATTATTAATTTTGATTCTAGAGTGAGATGCCAATCTTCATTGGCTGATGATTCTAGTCCTGCTAAATGGTAAATTGAACTTTAAATATGGTTCTGCTATGAACTGTCTAAGACTAAGGTTTCTGTAGATATAGTTATATCCGGAGTTCATAGATCTATCGATAGTTAAGCTTTTCAAGTCGTTTTCCCAAGTTTTTATAATATAATCGCACGTTTTGTCAATCTCTCTGCTGCACAGAATGTATTGTTGTGGCCAAGGAGTACAGTCTCCTGTTGCCTCGATAATTACTTTGATTTGAGATGCCCAATTATAGCACGGTCTGATTTTATTATGCTTATCTAGATCAACAAGTCTGTTGTAGCAAATCTTCGGGAGCCTGTGGTCCGGCATATGAAGGATCTTGCACCACCAACTCATTACGCGCTTAATAACACTTAGTTGTAAAGGATATGTGCCTGTTTTTCGCCATATAAAGTAGTTCGGTGTGTTTTTTGGCCATCTATATAGCTTTTTGAAGTACTGTATTTGCACGCGCTCAATTTCGTCTAGATACCGTAAGGCCCATATTTTAGAGCCATATAGAGTCGTAGCCTTGACAATAGAGCTTAAGAGCTGAGTTGTGGCATTCCACGCCTGATTTTTACACGTGTACAGAATTTTTTGGACCCTAGATACTGCTACTATTGCTTTGTGAGTAAAAAATTCTGCCGCCTTACGAAATTTACCTGAGCAAGAAAAAGGCACCCCGAGATAAATGTACGAGTTCTGGTAAGCAAGCTCCTGGTTGTCAAAAAAAAAGGCTTTAGGCGTTTACAATCCCCAGTTTTCCGTAGAGGAACGATGTTTGTTTTCAGTGCATTTAGTTTCAAACTGTTCGCGTCACAGTAAGATTTCAAGGTCTTAACTTTATTTGTGCGTCATGCCAGGATCTTGAAAAAATTATAAGCTCATGTAAAAATAAAATTAACAGAAGCGGGCTTAGGCTGTCCCCTTGCAACACTCCTTCTGTGTCATCTATGGGCTTCGCGTATTTTCCACCGCATTTAACAATCAATTTGGCTATGAAGTACCCATCGCAGGTTATATGTAAAATCTAAAAACCCCTACCGTTCACTTAGCAAGATGGTTGTTATCCCTTCTGGAATACCACTTTAACATTACACACAGAAAAGGTTCTTTCCACCATGTTTCCAACGCCCTAATTTGTATGTATGAGCTCCAAATTCCCCAAGAAATATTATTATTAATTAGAGATCCCATCCCCTCATGGTATTCCCGACGATTTACTGCCGTATTCGATTTTCCTAAAAGATATCGGAAGCTCACGACCAACCACAATCTGATCACCTAAGTACACAAAAAACTTGTATGCGTTTCCGCTGAAAATTACTGGTCTGGTTATTTTAGGGACATAAAAAACTATGTAAAGACTTGCACTGTCTGTCAGATGTATAAGGTAGAACAACAAATACCCGCAGGCCTAATGGGGCACCGCGTAATGGAATAACCATGGATAGTTGTGGCTGCAGATGTTATGGGCCCTCTCCCCAAAGGAATGTTAGGATTTCAATAAATCTCAGTTTATATAATACATGGGATCAACACCTTTCCGAATTCCAGTTCGCGTAAAATACAGCCCGCCATACCTCGCCCAAGTCCTCCCCTGCCTTCTTAAATTTCGGCAGAAACCCCATCCCATAAATTCTCATAAGACACGATCCAATGGCGAACCGGAAATAGAAACTCGAAACCCTGAATCTTGGAAAAATGGAATGACTAAAATCCGATCTATGCGCGATGGTGTGATTAAGAACTTGGACCATGCATTTGAAAAACAATCTATGTATTACAATCTCAGGCGCAGGCAAATAAGGTTCCATGAAGGAGATTTAGTTCTATCCCGATTTCGAGTTTTTTCCACCAAAACCAAAAATATTTCCGCGAAACTATGCCCCAAATACATAGGCCCCTACCGAGTCTCGAAAGTGTTATCACCCACCGTCTACGAACTTTCTGACCTTGCAGATAAGTTCGTGGACAAATCTCACATCGTAGACCTAAAACCCTTCGTTTCCCCCCTCAATATTTCGGAACCAAGTTACCAGGTCGATCCGATGAAGAGCACCGAAGACCCCTTCCGCCATCTCCACAAATAAGCCAAACTCATCGAGAGAATGAAAAAAGGAGCCTGGCTTCTTTGCGACCCTCTTAGAGACGCATCGGACGAGTCAAGAAGCTTCCGTAGTCCCCTCGACACAAACCCTCCAGTTCCTCCGCACTATGGCACTATTCGGATGCTGAAACTGCCAACAAGTGACACATAAATACTCGCAATGCCACCGCCGCCCTCGATAAGCTTTCTGCTTCCGGTGTGGAGAACCAGGATTCTCCACCCTAAACTGTCCCTACTGTACCCGTTTCTCACCCAGTTCCCCCTCACACCACTACGAATAGCCCCGCTCTTTCTTCTTTCCTGATCCTCATCTTCCTTTTTCTTCCCGTACCTCCCCTACTTTACAACACTTGTAGCCTCCCTTCTTAAAGTGACCCTAATCTTCCGCATTTTCTCCGCCCCTCCACCTTCTCTTTCTCAGCTTTATTTGTTTTTCGTTCCTTTGTCTTTCCATTTATTCTTACTGTTAGTTAAGTTCTCGATCCCTTCCCCCTTATTATTGTGTACCGAAAATGCCTAAAAATAAGTAAAGATTTTTATTTACGTTATCGAACCTTTCCCCTCGATTTTCACATTTCGAAATGCCAAGATTATTGATTTTCAATGACGATATCGTTCCCCTTATCACCCTGCATAATTTATTATTCCTAACATTTTTTGTAATATATTTCATAATGTTAGCCCCTATCGTCCATAAAATATTTTAAATTATAAAATATTTTACAATTCTGCCCCCTTGTCGCTCTATATAATTTATTTATCCTGACCTTTTTGTAATATATATTCATAATGCTTTTCCCTTATCGCTCCATATAATTTATTTATCTTTACCTTTTTGTAATATATTTTATAATGCTTCCCCCTTATCGCCCCATATAATTTATTTATCTTGACCTTTTTGTAATATATTTAATAATGTTATCCCTTATCGCCCCGTATAATTGATCTATCTTGACCTTTTTGTGATATATTTTATAATGTTAGCCCTTATCGTCCATATAATATTTTCAATTATAATGAGTTCTATGACGCTGGTCCCTTACTCGAATTCCTTGCTTCGAATTTATTTAAATCTCTTTTAATTCTGTGTGGTTCTTTAAATTCTTCAATTTCTTCAAATTAAAAAATTAAGGCTTATTTTAAATGAGAATTTTTTAGATACTAGTGAATTCTTCTTAATTTTCTTGCATTGTCTTAACATTTTTTGGATTCATGTGAATGACGATATACATTCTTTAAAATTATTTTTAGTTGTTTGTAATCCACATCAAGGACTTCAATTTTTAATCAAAAATGATAAATATTTAACCAAATCGTTAAGTTTTCAACCATGAAGATGAATTTTGAACAAAGCTGTTAAATTTTGAAGGCAAAAAGATGAAGATGAGACACTATTTAACAGATATGAAAGAAATTTGCTAAGATGGTTTGGGCATGTTAAGAGAATGAAAGATGAGCGACTCACGAAACAAGTATATCGAGGTTATGTAAATGGTTGCGTACATAGAGGCAGACCAGGGAAAGAATGGTTGGAATGTGTGAATGAGACCCTTGAATTCACCTTTTCATTCAAACATTTCAACGTTGGTTAGATTTTTCAATTGTTCATGTTGTTGGAGATATTTTCGTCAGCATTGCCATTGTTACGTCCTGCGACGTAACGGTAATTATAAATTATAATTATTCATAAAGTTGATTATAAAATATAACTCAATACAAATCTGCCTGGTATTGATCCATCAGATTTTTACGAATAGCATACGTCGCATGTGGCTTTACCCTAAAACCTTATCATTTACGAGTTTTCCAGTCTCCCCTAATTCCTTAAAGTTAAAAAGGAAAACCCGAAATGGCGACTAATCAATGCTGCCAGACTTATTGATTGTGCCGAAATTATCAATTTCAGTTCTTCCGTTCGTCCATTATCCGCCGAAGGCTCTGTCCAATCTATAATCCATCAGTCCTCGTTTTTCTGTTATCCGCCGAAGTCTCTGTCCGGCCTGCAATCTGTCAATTCAGCTTTCTCTCATCCGCCGAAGGTTCTGTCTGATCTGTAATTCGTCAGTTTCCATTTGTCATTAATCTGCCGAAGGCTCTGCCCGATTTTGTAATCCGTCGAGTAGTTCTTCTGTCGTTGTCTCGTCTGTTGGCCTGTATTCTGTCCCCGTTTCGTTTGTAAAATCAGTTATCTGTTAATCCTTGAGAATGATAAAATTGTATCACGTCAGTGTATGTGCTCAAAATTGGAATATGTATATTGTGTAATTTGTGAAGTGAAATCCTAATTGTGTGGGTACAAGCCAAAAATTGTCTATTACCAGTAGAATAAATTGATGAACCATCAACCCTCTACGATTACGCTGAGGACCCCCCAACGCTATCTGGAGGAATCTAATCACCACATTATTCTTTTGTAGGAAATCGTCAGATTGATTGCAAGGATTTTTGGAAAGTAGCCGGGGATTCCAGAACCAAATAGTGGAAATTCTGTTGGCTCTTTCTTTTGGCACAGCATATATAATTTGGGTAAGCAGTCGATTAGATTTACACTTATTTTATCTTTCTGACTTATCGCGTAAAACATCACTGAGAATCTTTCTTTTCCTCAAAAGCTGCCTTTCACAGGATATACTGGATGACATGGGACTCTGACTAATCTCTACATATTTGACAAGACAAATAATTTATGTTATAAACTAAATAAGTAATTAATTATATTTGAAATTGGTTTATTCTCTCTCTCTCTCAGTTTTCCTCAAATCCCGCATCGATTGAATTTCTTAGCTCAAGTTTCATTGAATTAGAAATTGTACCGGATCGCGTACCTGGACGGATCAACAAGACCTTCAATTTAACCAACTGTTTAAGAAAATAAATTATGAGAATTGTAATTTAGATAACACCCTGACAATGAAATCTTTTTATTCCACTTTGTGATTAAGTTACCCTCGGGAGTTTTAATAATTAATTAATCAAGATAGACAATAGAATTATTTTCTTCTTTTTTAATTGTAAAATTAATCAAATCATCCAATTTTTTGAACGTATTTATGAATTCATCTATTTTATCAGATTGTCATGAATAGGTGTAAAACTTAAATGATCATACATTGATGCTACATCAAGTGAAACTGTGGAATGCGAATCAGGATCTTTGACATTTTTAACCTTTTCTTTCAAGTCCCAACTGTTCTTTACAAATGCCCGAGTTTCCCCAGAAACTGGGTTTAATTAATTTAAAATGTATTTAGCTAAATTGTAAGTAGGAGAACCTACTGCAGAAACAATAAACTGCCATTTTAAATTTGGTTTATGAACTTCTGGGAGAGCATATTCTTTAGAAACAGCACTATCATGTGTTTTTAATCTACATGTATGACATATTATCATTTATAAGGCTTTTCATTTCCCATCTGATAGCAATACCGTTACATTTTTTCTCGAGAGTTCGAACAAGACTAGTTTTAATATTTTTGTAACTCTTTGTGTTCATTTGGAAAATTTCCGATAGGTTCAACGATTTCACTTGTGTTATTGAATTTATTTAAAAAATTATAGTTTAAAATTAATTAAGTTGTAGTTTTTCTAATATTTAATTTGAGCTTATCATTTTCTACATTTTTAGTGCGAGTTTTAATATTAGTAGTCATGCTATTTATCGAAAGTTTGCTGACATATAAATTAATACTATGTTTATTCCCTAATGCTGAAGTTTCTGCAATTACATTTGTAATTTGTGTATGAGATACATTTTTAAAACATTTCTGTAATCTAAATTCTGTGCAGGTCTATTGTGATTCCAAATTTCTCTTTCCTTAGTATACCAAACTTTTTTATATATTTTTTTTTCTTGGCATACTTTAATTTACTGAGATTAAAATCTTGTGAGTCGAAAAAAGTCAAAATTGTATTCGATCCATTTACAAATTGAGGATTACTAAACATGAAATGTACAAGCTTAAAATTAGGATTTAGGAGAGTTTAAAAAAATACAGAAATTTTCACCAGGATAGTCCCCATTTTAACCAAAGAGATACATTTTTAAAAGAAAAATGAATTTTTAACGAGTTCCACATTGAGCAAAATAGTGACTACAAAAAAGGTACAGTTTTAATAAGATACATGAGTTTTCAACAAATTACATGAATCTTCAAAGAAACTTTGAATTTTTTGAAACATGGAAAAATAAGTTATTTTTGCAATTTTTAATTGCCCGCCATCTTTAGTTTTTGCAAAATTTTGGTCATCTGGGATCATTTGATGCTCTTTAAAGCCACAATTATTTTTATAGCGATGTTTAAAAAAATTAAAGATGATAACTGTTTCCTCTTGCTCTAAGCGCGTGTTTTCTAAAAATTGGACGGTGATGAAAAATATAAATTTCAGCTGCCATAAAATTGTATATATATATATAATATATACAATAAACCCTGTATAATTTGGATTAAAAGTATGTTTGATGATTCAACTTCATCATCTACCTTCGGCATCATTGTTGACTTCACCACGCCTATGTTTTAATTTGGGACTGGTACTACACATTTTATCTTATACATATGAAAATTTCATTTTATGTAAAGAAATCCACAAAATATTGCTAGGAGATTTTACATATTGTTAAACTAAATATATTCTTTTGTACACCCAGCGAAAATTGTTGTTTAA
The DNA here is from genome assembly GCA_011634705.1 of Andricus grossulariae. Classification (NCBI taxonomy): domain Eukaryota; kingdom Metazoa; phylum Arthropoda; class Insecta; order Hymenoptera; family Cynipidae; genus Andricus; species Andricus grossulariae. The sequence goes on along the minus strand of JAABKJ010007536.1, from coordinate 2,787 downwards.
ACTTGAGAAATAATTTATCTAAACGATTTTTTTGAGCAAGACAATCATTCCTTATTGATATAAAATTTTTCGTACCGTTATTCTTAAATCTGAAGTAAAATTTAACTAATTTTTAGTGGAATTCTGTTAATTAAATTTGAGAAAAGTGAGCTACAAAAGATTAGCAGGAAATTTATAATACGACTGTCTGTAATATTTCTCAATTGGATAATGGAGCACCACTAATTCCTTCGTCACAATATACAAATTTATTTAGGGCTGTATACATTTATTAAAGGAAGGTTATACAAATGAGAATGGCGGCGAATATAATTTCAATGAAAGAACGCGATTGTGTAACATTTTTATCTTTATTTGAAAAATAAGAAAAAGTCTGGCTTTTTAATACAATTATGAGTTACAAAAAAGATTCTTTTCCAACTAGAGATAACGAGAATTCTATTGTAATTATATATATACACATATATATATATATATTTTTTGTTGTTGAAATTAATGGTTAAGATAAGTGTTGTATACATTAACAACATTGTAATTCATCCTAATTGGTCGTCTGGAACCTACTGGAGTCCAATTGAGTTCGTCTTGCTTCAATCGGGTTACATCATGGCTATTTATGTTTATTTTTACGCGTCTGAAATTGTTTTCAACATATTTGTATATTCCAGCAAGAACATTCATATTCCCCAATATCGCAAAGACTTCACCATCGTATGTCGATAGTACAATTTCTTCTTGGGTTTGCACATTCGCATACTTATCCTTCCCTGTCAAAATTTTAAGTGATTTATCGTTTGGAAAAGTGTATCTTCGAAGTTCGAATACCTGTTGACGATTTTTAAAGGGAATAAGCCGAATAAATCTCAGTTGCTCAAGTCCATAGCCACCAGGAAGGCGTATAGATGAAGCTCTGTACCTAGAAAGAGGATTAGGATTGGCAGGAGGAGACCTTGACCTGACACGAAAAGATGGCTCGACAGAAGGAGGAGAATCAGGAGGAGGATGATTCAGGTCAATCTCAGGCCTATTATTTGTTTCAGAATGAAAAGGTCCGGCACAGGGAATACCAGGAACATTGCCGCCATCATGTGAACATTCGGATCTTGAAGTTAACTCTGCAATAGAAAAGATAATCATTGCTCTAAAAGAAGTTAATAAGACATGGGGTTGATCAATTTTTTATTATGTTGAGTCCCACATTATTGTAGACAATATTCTCATATGTGTTTATTATTTTCCAAAAACAACGATCTGAAACTTTAATTATTTATAACAAGCTGCATTTCGTTGGTGTTTCCCCGCATTTCGGGGAATGCTCGACGAAGACTTTTTTAATGAAATCAAATTATCTTAGGTTGTAAGAATTCTGAGGTTGCATACTTTGGCATGTTTGAAGCTGGAAACGTCACCTTAGCGCATTTGCAGCAAGAAGTAAAAGTTGTTTTAATTAAAACTAGTGATAGATGTAATATAATCTACTATGCGTTGACATTCTAGTAGGGGCAAACTAAATTTTCTCAACTATTTTCTTGGTTTGTCTTGTCCCGATAATGAAGCCTTAGTTTTCTGAATAATGTTTTATCTACCACAATATCACATTTTTATGCTTAAAGTATATCAATTAACGTTTCGAATGGTTACTTTATCTTAAAAAAAACAGCTTATTCCACGAAAAGTAGAATTAAAAGGCTTATCGAATAAAAATGTTATTTGCAAAGTCACGTTTGCCCAGGTGTTCGGTCTTGTCCCGGTCTATCCTGCACTAGAGTGGGCCGAAAAAACACTTTTTTCCAGTAGTGGACTATAATTTATAATAGTGGCTAAAGGTTGTGTTTGCCCAGCAGTAGTAATACCTCCAAACATGAGTTAGATCGGATACTGTCTTCTGTTATGTGCATCGATTTGAAAATTTAAATTTTGGGACTGGTTAGAAAATGATGTTGAATTGTTTTCGGTACAGTTTAGCATTGAAAAAAAGAGTTATTGTAATTTGAGCAACTTTGAATAGGAAATAAATATACTGCGAATAAAACTGGAATTTAAATTATATATATTATATTTACCAATTGGATCAGGGAAAATCGATAAGATGAAGAAGAGAATACCACCCAGGGTCCACATTTTTTGTGTAAGAATCCACTTCTGAAAAATTTCGATTCGAATTTAACCAATGAACATTGTTGAAAATGTTTTAGTTTATATAAGTGTACTCGTTATCTCAATGGTTTTTGTGAATAATCAAGATTTACGACAATTTGCAAAATTAAGAGGGACACAAATTAATTACTGCGCAATAGAAATATCAGCGTTCGTTGAAACACATGATAATTAAACTCTAATTCTTGATGTTTAAATATCTCTTTTAACTTCTTTTACTTATTCGGAATTCTTTGAATTTGTTAACATTCTCTAAATTGGTTTGAATTTTGTTCAACACATTGAATCCTTTCAATTGTTTTGAGCTCTTTAAATTATTTTTAATTAATAAGGATATTTTTAATGTACTTGAATTATTCAAATATTTTGACACATATCCTTGAATTTTCTTGAAGTCTCTGCATAATTTTGCATAATTTTGCACCTGTTGAAAAGTTTTGAACTATTTTTCATTTCCTGATCGTACATATTCGATGAGTCTTCGCAAAGACTCCTTTACTGATGTTACATCCTGGATGCGGCTTTGAGGCACGCCCAGGTATGTATAGGTCTATCCAGTGTTAAGATGTCTAATAACACTTATATCCACAAGCTCAGGGTCCTTGGGAACGCCAACAATCTTTCCTTTCT
>JAABKJ010007535.1:0-20886 GCA_011634705.1 Andricus grossulariae | reverse complement strand
AATTCACTGAAAACAACGAAATGTCCAAAAATATAAAGCAGTCGATTTTCTATTAATTGGGGAAGGGGCAGGTTTTTTAATGTCTAATTATTGAAAAGGCAAGTCCTTTATGTTTATAGGAGGGTACCGGCGAGACTACTAACGTTGAGAAGCGTTTCAATCTGCTAACGAGAGCCGTAGACGGCGTCGCGTACTTTCTTACAAAATGGATATTTCCACCAATTTTTAATAAATTTATCTAAAATTTCCAGAAATCTGCCTTCAATAGTGAGGAATAAATGTCTTACTGGAAGTTTTTTCAACTCTAAAGTTCCCTCGATACTTTTCTTCGCCGAAGCTAAAAAACGTGCTTACCGTCAGTTCTCAATTTCCAATCAATTATTATTAAACTATTGGCAGTTTTTACTTTTTTTTTATCTTGTAGGCATCGCTAGGGCATAATGCATGCGTATACCAAATTTCAAACAGTTTCAAACATATTTGTCTGAATAAAGACGATTTATGCTTTAAAAAATAATTGAAATAGGGGAACATTTTTGCTCACTTTTTCAATTTTATTATTAAAAATATACATCGGGGAAAAAGCTTTAAATGGAAAAAAGTTCCATTTTAATATTCTCTACAAGCCAATATTTTATTTAATTAAATTTTTTGAACTTTAAAATTTTCAAGTAAACAAGACTTATTTGCAACCTAATAGTGAAATACTGAGTTAAAAAAGATATGTTTCCCAATAAGAAATTATTTGTACAATTTTCGTTTCTAAAGAGTAATTGTCCACAGAATAAAAAATAACAGTTTTCAAAAGAAGTGATGAATATTAAATGGGATGCGAAAACAGAATTGTCAGAGTGAGGAAAATTTTTTTTATGAACTAGGTTCTGAAACCATAAAAGCGATTTACGATTTGCGAATGTACGATTTCATGGCCGCCATGTTCCGTTCTAAACCTAAGGATTAAGAAAAAAGTAGCCATAGTTTATTGCTGGTTTTTGGTGGTGACCAGCTCTGATGTACTGTAAAATGCAAAAACGTGCATTTGTATTTAGGAAAAGTATTAGGGCTGTAAGAAGGTAAAAAGTAATAAGAAAGAAATCACGTCAAAGGAGAAACATGTGTTTTTCAAATGTTTGGGAAATAGTTTTGGAAAATCCTTTCTGCTTTTGGCAAGATAGTTCGCCAGTATTCCTTCGGCTGTTTTCGGGGAAGTTTTCTGGTAAAATTACTTTTTCGTTCGTTCGTTCGTTCCCTGTTTGTGTTCCTTTTTTCTTGCTTTTGAGAAAACGGAAACTATTGAAATTCAAGGATTAAGACTTAAAATAGTTGATTCTGGTGGTTAGGGTGACTGCTTGTTTAAAAGTATAGCCGTAGGTCTGCGAAAAACGAGTGATTTAACAGTGACCCTACGAGAAAAAAACCATTATACTGCCCGGCAAGAAATTGTTAGCCATGTTGTTAGGGATTGGTTGAAATATGTTTTTTGGATTAAAAATGCTTGGCATCAGCCAAATGCACGAAAATATAAGTCTTTTATGTGCCAAGTTGGTCAATATAGAAATTTAATAGAGTGTACCGGAACAGCTGATTTGTATCAAGTAAATGTAATGGTTGTTCGCTTATCGGCTGACAGGAAAAGGCACTACTTGATTGCGTGCCCTTTCAATTGTGAAAGACCGACATTATATTTACTATTTACTGGTCTCGACTTGACAGGACATTTTCAACTTTTGGAACCCTTATCGAACGAGGTACTATGCTGCTTCTCAAATACTCGTATTGTAAATCCTAACAGTGTTTTACAAGAAGTAGAAGTAGCTGATGACCATGGAAATGTAAATACGGAAACTTTCTCTGCGGATTTCATTTGCGATTCATCATATTCGGAAAGGGATTTCAGAAATTCCAGAAGTGATTCCTCGAACTTAAGCACCACACGATCTTCAGGCCATTCGAGATTGCAGACAAGTACTTCTTCTGCGAGTATAATAAATAATCAATCGAGTTCGGAAGGGGATTTCAGAAATTAAATAAGTGATTCATCTAATTTTAACGCTTCAGGTGAGCCAAGTACTGCAGATTCAAATGTGGAAACTTTTTCGGCAGATGTAATAAGTGATTTCTCAAGTTCCGAAGGAAGTTATGCATCCGTTTTTGACCGTAACCCCCCCAGTGTTGAAAACGGCAAAAGCAAACGGAAGAAAGAAACCGGGGAATTTGTAAATCCAACAAAGCTCGTAGGGACTCGAACTTCACGAAGAAGGAAAAACTGTTGATGTTGAAAGTCAAACGGTTTTTTGAGCATGAAAAAAAAACAGAACTAATAGAAGTTGATAACGTGTTTGAAAGAACAGCGAGATGTTTAGATGTTTCATACAGAAGTGTATTCCGCATTACATCTCAAGCTGATACTGGAAAAATCATGGGGAAGCCGAATCAGAAGCAGGGACGGCCTCGCATCGAAACCGATGATTTCTGCAGGGAGTTGTCAGGCGAAAAGTTTTGGATTTGTATATGCAGAAGAAGTTTTCAACGCTTAACAAACTGCAAGGTGCTTTAAAAACGGATGTTCCAGATTTACCGGTCTTTGGTCGATCGACACTGGCCGCTATCATTCACAATATTAAGTTTAAATTCACAAAGTTTTCCACGAAACTTGTTTCAATGAAGAGTTCCAGAATAGCAGCTCAGCGATCAGAATATCTGCGACAAGTGAAGCATTACAGACAGTTGGAATGGAATTTCTATGATAGTGATGAAACGTGGTGCGGGGGTAACTATACACGTAAGTACGGTTGGGTTGAGGAAGTCACAGGAAGGAAAGACAACTTGGACACGTTTGATCATTATCGTTCAGGAGTGCAAGCAACTGCAAAGAGCGTTCTCTGGACGGTTATGTGAAGTACTTCGTCGGAAAAAAAGGATCCCAAGATTACCACGACGAAATGAAGTCCCAGCACTGCACGGAATGGTTTTGGCAGGTGTTGAGTGTGATTCCTAGGAATTCCGTGATTGTCTTCGACTGAGCCCCGTATCACCACATGATAGATCCGGAATTTCGAAATCCAACAGATCGATAGCTGAAATCGAAAGTAGTTGAGCGGTTGATGTCGAAAAATGTTCCTCTGCGCGGAAATGCTTCCTCATTCAACGAAATGAAAAAAAGAATTGATGACCTACAGTAAATTCCATCGCTGCTTGGTTAAATAGTAGTCTTTTCTGGTAGAAAACGCAGTTATTTCTTTAAAAAGTCATGCATTTCGTTGTGGAGTCCGCTTTCCTGTTCGAAAATTAATCCTGTTGTTCGAAAATTAGTCTTGTTGTTCACAAATTCATCGCTTTGGTTAGAAATTCATCCGTTCTACTTTACGATTAATCATCAGAGTAGAATAGTCATCTTTTTAGTTAAAAAAAAGTACTTGGTTGAAAAAAGAAACAAATTATTTGAAAGTTCCACTTATGGTTTAAAATTAATTTTTTTGGTATCAAATTATTGTACCATGTTGTGTTCAAGATTTATCACTTTAGTTGAAAACTCATCTGTTTGGTCGCAAAATAAACTATTTGTTTCAGAGTTAAACTTTCCTGCCAAAAATTAATCTTTTTGGTTCAAAATTATTTTATTTCAGTTCAAGATTCATCATTGCACTCGACACTCAATTTTTTTAATGTCGACTAGAATGAATCAATTTTCAATAGAATAGTTAAATTTCAAAATAAATAGTTTCATTTTTGACCGAAAAGTTTATTTTTCTACCAAACTAGCTCAATTTTTACAAAAAAAGTGTGAAATTTCAATTAAAAAGTTGATTTTGAACCAAATAGTTTAATTTTCTACCAAAGTGCTCAAATCTTAAGCCAAAAAGACGAATTTTCTACAAATCAGATTCATTGTCAACTTGAAAATATGAATTTTCAACAAAAAAAGTTAATTTACGTCCAAATAGTTGAATTTTGAATATAAAAAAATGTATTTTTCACAAAAAAGTTAATTTACGACCACATAGTTGATGTAAAAACAAATTAATTATTGACAAAACGATAGTTAATATTTCAAGAAAAATGATTTTCAACAAAAAAAAATGAACCTTTTGCAAAATAGTTAAATTTTCAACAATTTTTTTCAATCCAAAAATTTATTTGTTAACCAAGAAGATTAATTTCATATAAAAAAGATGAATAATCAACCAAATGTAGTAGACACTCAATTTTCTTGGTTAAAAATACAACCACTCGGTTTCAACTTAAAATCTATTAACAAAAATTGATTGTTGTAGTATAAAATTCATAAGTTTCATCAGAAATGTACTTTTTTTTTGCAAATTACTTTTTGTAACTAACAATTGTACCAATCCATTATTACTGCTAAAAAAATTTTCCAGCTTTAAATTGCATTGCTTGGTATTGCTGGAAATCGCAGTTATTTCTTTAAAAAGTCATTAATTTCGTTGTGGAGTCCGCTTTCCTGTTCGAAAATTAATTCTGTTGTTCGAAAATTAGTCTTGTTGTTCACGAATTCATCGCTTTGGTTGAAAATAGAAACAAATTAATTGAAAGTTCCACTCCTATTTTAAAATTAATCGTTTTCGTTTCAAATTATTGTACTGTGTTGTCAAAGATTTATCATTTTAGTTAACAATTCATCTCTTTGGTTGAAAATGAAATGAAATTGGTTAAATTAAGCTACGAATAATGCGAAATATTGAAATGGCTCCGTATTATTAAGAATTATACCTAAAAAAAACCTATAAAAAATAAACATTAATGATTTCTATGAACAGTGTGGAGATTATTTCAAATTCGAATTTCGTTTCATTACTGAATATTAGTCACGAATCTATAAAAAAATTGAAATTATGAATATTTTATAGTGAAATTGCTGGTAAAATATTCAATACTTTTAGGTCAAATATTACCTGCCTGTTATTTATTCAGAGATATTAATAGTTATTGGTACCCTGAATAGTATCCATTTTTTTTTGCGTCAGGGCTTAGGGACTGTGTAACTGTGTGAGTGTGCGAGAAGGCCGTGGTGCACGTGTAGCAATAGCACCAGCAAGGCCCCATGCTGAAAATGGGGTAGCCTCGATTATCGTTTAGCCTTTTGTATTTTTCCAAGAAGAAAATAATTTTTTAAACATTGAAGTGCAACTTTTTGCTCATTGACAATACGAACAACATTGCCAGAAACCAAAAATGTGTAATTTGCTTCAAGAATCATCTCTGTGCGTTCCTTAGTTCCGAAGTAAACACCTCCCCACTCTTTTGTCAATAAATCATTAACAATTAATTATTTCTGACTCTAAACATCACTACTGGGCACAGAAAGGATCAGCGAAACCCATATATTTTTGGCAGATTTCTCGTAATTTTTTTCAGTAACTTACAGCCATTCAAAGTTGAGTATTCTGAGGTCCTTCTCGCAAGGTTAATTGAGGATGAAGTATTAGAGCAGAGGACGAGTGGAGTCGCTGTAAATCTTCTAGATATAATATTTTATCATAAGCTCTTATCTATGCCGACTTATTCTTTTTTAGAGAGGAAAAAGAAAGAAATTCCCAATCGCCCTCTATCCCAATCTTTTTAAATATACTTCTAACCTGGCTGGCCCAATTGTATTTCTCTAGGGTTGACAAACCATCTTTTAATCTATCCAGTTCTCTTAATCTTAAATAACATTTCTTCGGGCATCGATCGTCGGACATTTGAAAATTTTCTCTATCCAATTGAGAATTGACCCAAAAACTCTAACTGTTAGTTGCTACCCGCCTGCTCGCCGGAGCAAATTTCGTTGCCACCCGCTTGATCGCGTATCAGCTAGCACTGTAGCCTTTGTTAATGTTTCTATTAGCATTTCCTGGAGACGATAATCCTCACACCACCCTAATATAAAGGATTCCGATGCGCGAGGCTGACATCGCCGATGTCGACCAGCAGGGCAGTCAGTCGTCTTGAGGACACGATGGCAGAATACGATACAGCTTCCTTGAAGATTAAGCTGCGGATGCAGTTGTGTAGTATTTTTATATACTAACTATCTTCTATTGTGCAGAATATTCCTCAAACATTGTATTCTAACTATTTTATTGTTTATAAATAAATTAATTGCTACAATCGAACGTTTAAAAATAAAATTCAAGATTTTCTCGAATGTTCTACCTCAACTTTAACTCTTAGCACGACCTAGGGAAAAAATTTCAAAAACCTCAAGATATTATCCTTAATTTAAGCTAAGAAAACTTAAAAAATTTCCTGGGTACCCAAGATATGATTAAAAATGTTCAATCGCATTGACAAAATTTCCCTAGGTCGTGCTAAAAGTTGAAGTTGGGGTAGAAAATTTGAGAAAATCTAGAATTTTGTTTTTAAACTTCTCACGTGCTGTATTATTTTCAGAAAGTCAAAACAATATTTGTTGAGTACCAATAGACTTGGAATTTCATAAGCTTTCCAACTGTTTACAAAAATGCCCTATCTGTTTTTTTTTTACCGAAATATCGTGGTTCGAAATCAGCAGTGATTTTTAATAACGCTCACGAGAGTCGTGCTCACAATTCCCGACGGTAGTGTATGTATTACTATAATATTTTTAAAACGATTTCGGAAGTCCTACTAGGGGAACCACTAACAAAAAAACCGGTACTTTACCTCTGGGACGGTGAGGAAGAGTCTATGCTTCAAAACAATTTTCCAGTTTTTACGATATAGTCCATCTCCTGATACTAAGTAATTTCTCAGTCAGCCATTCAATCAATTAAGAATAATTCTTTCCTCTGCGTTGATTAGTTTATCAATTATTTTTATTTTTAACATCAAATGATACAATGTTGTAAGACTAATCCCTTTTATAAGACTTTTTTATACATAATAAATAAACAATGTAACAACAGTTAATTCATCATTTATCGAAATTTGGAAATCTTATTTTTTGGAAATAGCTTGTCTCCTATAATATCCACCGATAACATTTCAATAAGATAAATGAAAGCCCATCAATTTCTGGTCAAAATAAAACAAAATGTTTTAGAAACTGGCCTCGAGAAATTTGTAAAAATAATAAAATCAAAAGAAAATTCTAGTTTTTAAATCTAGAAACAGAAAACAAATACATATTAGGTGACTGCTGAGTAATCGTTACAGATATTTACTCGTAGAATAGAAGGAGGAATTATGTGTATACACCGTTTTCTCCCCGTTACGAGACTATCTAAAGCTTTGATTTAAGATAAGAATTGAATGTCATGTGTTTCGATGGTATGCTTATTAATAAAACTGGGTTTTCCCATTTTTCTCGAAAACTATTGATCTAAAGAAAAATATACTCAAGAATAAAAATATTCATTTTTCAAATAATGTTGAAAAAAGTGAATGTTGGATGAACTTAAAAATACAACTTCTTGATTTAGACAAAATTTCAAGTAAATCATGCCTTCGTCTTTAAACATTATGTTAATATGTTCCATTGTCACGGAACACTGAAATGAATAATTTTTTGAAATGACTAAGTTGCATTTATTGTTAAAAATTCAAAAAATTATAATAATATATGAGTTACAGTTTATCCAACATTCACTCATAATGATAAGTCGTTGCATGAGAGTCAAAGTAAGCCAAGTACATTTTATTTTTAATTTTTGAGTTAATAGTATTTTAATATTTGGTTCGTGGCAAAGAATGTTAAAATATTATTCGTTGTGATACTCAGCATAGATATCATAAAAAGTTATTACTTGAAAGCGTCGATGATAATACAGTTTCAGAATTATATGTGTGCTAAGACTACAAAACATATTTTTAAACTAGTAAAAGGCGGATAAAAATACGACTTAAATAAAAAATTATATTCAAATATTGCATTCAGAACACAAAGTTTTTGTTATTAATACTCCTTCTTAATATTTAATATGTGATTTTCACATTCAATTTGAAAAAATAATAGTTTTTCGAAACTTTAAAAATTGATTCATTTTAAAGGGACCTTGTAAATGAAATGTTTGTTAAATTATGTATTCAAAAAGGCACAATTTTAAACATAACAATTATATCAATTAAACACTTCAGACTCAAAACTTCCCAAAAAATATAACTAAAATTCATTTACCTCACGGACAACGTTAAAAATAAAAAAATTCCCTTTTCCAATTCAGGAAAATATTAAAAGCCAAAATTTGTTTCCTGTCAACTTTATAGAAATATTAAAAATAAAGAATGTCTCTCTCACGATTCAGAAAAAAAATTATGAATCGAAATTTAGAAATATATTGAAAACAAAAAGTCCCGCTTCTGATTCAGAAACAAATTAAATGCCAAAATTTACCCTCTTCCGACTGTATGAATATGTTAAAAGTTTAAAATAAAAAAATAAAAAATCTCTTTCAGTCGAGAAAAAAATTGAAAATTAAACTTTTCAATCTCGAAGGATTTTCAAATTAAATTTTCATTTTAAATACTTTGAATTCAGAAGAGTACTCATGCTTTAATTACGTAGTTAAATTTTTAACACATAAGATAAAAAAATTTAGGTTCGCAAGTTTTTAATTTTTTATTATTTTAGTGTTCAGGAAAAATGTTTGTTAACCGGAAAAAGATCAAAAATTTTTTTTTGTCTCAGAGGCCATCCTCAAATATTTAGATTGACCATTTTACTTCTTATAAGAAAGTTCTCACGCGTGAATCATAATTTGCCATTATTAAAATTTTGTTTTCGTAAACAATCACTTCATTATTCTTATTCCACATTTGTTACTTTTGAAAGATATCTAAACTCTACGAAAAATTTGCTAAACATCTTTTCCGTCCATGTTTAAGTGTAATTTATTTCGACATAACTTTAAAATTGCGTGAAACGAAGAAAGAATTTGTCCTCTTTCGAGAATAATTTCAACAACCGATATTATATAATATTTTATTAAAAAGAAAACAGTTCAAATCATTTCAAAAATTTCTAAACACGTGATATTTCAAAATTTGTTATTATCGATTTTTAAATTGTTTATATTTTTAATATTAGGGAATAAAAATGCAGCTGTGCTTCTGTATTTCATCGAATTTCGTGATGACAATTTTTTTCATGTCAACAGAGTTAGATTAAATAGATTAAGTATGTAAATAATTCTATTTTTTCCACTTTGAGGCAATGGCTTGTAGACACATGTTCTGTTCGTGGCGGTCACGTAGCCTATATTTACCGAAAGTTGTCTTCTCATTGTTTCAATAAAACTGAAAATTTTACACAATTGCGTTCTCTTATTAAAATTTGTTTGCCACGTTTCAAATTTCTATAACCTTTTTTAGTTAGCATATACAGCTATACAGCCATAAAGAAATTATTATACTTTCAATAAGCAATGACCAGTTATACACAGAAAAATGTTTGTTTCAATCAAATAAACATTTGTTTGATCCTATATCAAAGATCGAATTTGCTTGATTCAAATAAAATTTGGTTGCGTTACACAATGGTGTGGTTGAATCTAATAATTTTTTTTAATCAAAAGAATATTTCTTTGAATAAAATATTTTTTTTGAGCCTATATAAAAAAAACAAGAATTTGTTCGATTCAAACAGTTTTCTGTCTGTATACACTGTAAAAATAGTAAATATTTCAACTAATTGAATTTGTAATCTAGTTAGGGATCATTCATAAACTACGTTGCCAATTTAAGGGGGACGGGGTCGCGACAAAATCTACGGTATTTGGTAAACAAATTAATCTTTTAGTTAAAAATGTAACTATTTAGGTAAAAGGTCGTCTTTTTTGGTAAAAAATTCCACTACTTAGTGAAACCACTTTGTTAAAAATGAATATTTTTGTTGAAGATTCATCTCTTCCGTTGAAAATTTAACTATTTCATTTTTATAAAGTTCATATTCTTGGTTAAAAAGTTATCTTTTGGGTTGAACTCGTCTGTTGAAATTTTTTTTTCTGTGTTAAAGATTCGTCATTTTATTTAAAAAGTTATCTCTTTGGTTGAAAATGTAAGGGTTTTGTAAAAAATTCGTTTTTTTTAATTATTAGGAATTGATTTTTTGAACTAAAAATGTAACTATGCGACTTTTTGTTCGAACATGATATTTCTAATTAAAAATTTTGTTGAAGATTCGTCTTTTTTGGCAGAAAAGTAATCTTTAATACATTTTATTTGAAAAATAAAATGTTGAATTGAAAATAATTTCGTTTTTGTTGAGGTTCCAACTATTCTGTTGAAAATTCGTATTTTTTTATTGAAAAATTAACTACCTGGTTTAAAGATTCACAACTTTTTAAAAAATTGCTATAATTGATGCATCGTTTTAGTTGAAAATTGATCCATTTTGAAGAAAATTCGTGTGTTTGGCTTGAAAATTCAACAATTGGGTAGAAAATTAAAGTATTTGCTTGAAAATGATCTTTTTCGTTGAGAATTTATATTATTTTTGGTTGTAAATTAAGCTATCATCCTACATATACTAAAAAGTAGCTTGGTAGTCGCTGACGTTCAGAGGCGGGTTTAGGTTTTTACCGCCCATAGACTAACGGAAATTAACTACTCGATTTCAAATCCACAGTAAGACATGTAGTTATCAGATCATCTTTATTGTTCTGAAAATATATTAAAGGCGTATGCGAAGAAAGTTACGAACACACTGTAAAAAAAAGCTTTGGTGATATTTATAATCAGCTAGTATTTATACGTGCAGTACATTTTTAAATTATAATGTGTAACCTGATTAATTTACAATACTAAAGTACTTATTTGCAATCTAGTGTGATTTCCCTTCCGGTAAAAATGTGAAAATAGAACGAAAGTTGTTTCATTTGCAGTCGACTGTAATATTACTACGTCCGATGATGGAAATTATTCGATCGGTGTGGCACATAGTAAGTTTACGTAAGATGATAAATTTACTTGAGGCTTTAAGTCTACGAAAGTATATGTAAATTTTGACGATGTCTGCTTTTCTATCACGAGGGTGTAAGTCCGCACGGACGAACGCCGCAGAATTATGTGCGACGTAAATTTGGACCATTCGGGACTCTTGAGTATAAGTTGCGCCCAACGATGAGTTCCGGAGACGCCCGAACGGCCTCCTACCGATGGGTGCATATTTCATTCGTTCGCGATCTTGGTTACGTTGTTTTGCACGTCATGTCGCGTTGAATATGTAAAAATAATTTGTTCTTTCACTCGAAAAAAATTAATTTTTAAATTTTGAGACTGTCAAGTGGTTATATTCCATTTTCTCCCTTAAATACAGAAAATAGCTTTAAAATATGTTCACCTTTGTGAAAAATTGTGAACAGTAGCATGGTGGCTGCAGGTTAAAGAAAAACTGCAAATCAGAGAAAAGTCCGGGAAATTTGATGATCAGGGAACGTTAGGAATAACTCAGAGATGAAAAAAATATTGAAAATTGAATCACCGAAAAGTTTTTGTGGAACCAAGCCTCGAAATATCCTTTCGATTAGAAAAGCTGAAGACAAAATTCAACGAGATTTCAGAGATTTCCGATACGTAGATTTACCACCCGTGCGTATTTTCACGGTCGACGACGGGAAATTTACGTTCTGTATATATTTCTTCACGGCAGACGCAGGTTGAGAAGAAAAATATGTATTTTTACAGAATACTGCTTATTTACTATGTGCCACACTGATCGAATTATTTCCATCGTCGTAGGATGTAAATTTACACCAACTTTTTTTTACAGTGTATCCTATGCAAGAGATAAAAACAAAAAATGGAATGATTAGTAGTAGGCGGGAAGACGGGGTCTTGAGACGGTCTGTTCAATTTTCATAATTCAGAATTAATTCATAATTAATTCAGAATTCAATTAGAATTAAATAATAAAAGTACAGGCGAATATTTATATTGATACGCCTCTGACTCAAAAGAGTACAAGCAGGTGGAGCGAAGGGATAATTTACGAAACCATTCGATCATACGATCGATTGCGCGCGCCATCAGCTAATAAGTGGGGATAACATGGGACAAATTCACCTAATGCATGATCCGACTTCTTACTTGGCACTCTGGGAGGTGAGTCAGGCTTGGTCTCTCGTTGATCTACCTGTAATTGAGGCAAAATTTGTAATGGACTAAGCGTCATTCAAAGGACGCCAGTCTCAACGGATTCTCCTGCTTCAATTAAAACTCCTGTCTACTAAACTATACAAATTCGTTAGAATTCGGATAGTTAGACGTAAGTTTTAGGTTTATATATTTTTTTAAAAATTAGTGTGTTGCAATTTTTGTAACGATTTTGCACTTCATCTTTCGATAAAGACCTCATTGTGTATGCCTGCGTCTCTATGCTTTCTTTCGTAATTAATTTTCCTCGTAACAACTTTAAAATTTATCTCACGATAAAGACCTCGTTGTACGAGAAAATTAAATGTATATAATTAAATTTTTCATTTGAATGGGAACTGTTTTACCTAAGTTAGTTTTGTTTTGAATTACAACAAGAAGTTTGTTTCAAAACGTAAAAGAAAAATTTGGAATTGTACATATTTAAATATCAGCCCGCCCCCAGCGTTCCTGTGAAAAACAAGCCTCGTCGATGATAATACACATATATAAAGATTCAAATACCTCAAGCGAAATATTTATAAGTTTTCGGACAATTGATGCATCCCTGAATCTACGGAGATAAACCCACCTGACCGAAGTCTCTCAGTAACTACTTCAAGGAAAAGTTATATTCAATATGATCCATATAGAAAATTTGAACCAAATTTCAAATATCTACTTTATTTCAGAAAAAAATATTTGCAAAAAGGAAAGAGATTGTTTAAAATATGAATTTCTCTAATGTTTAATTATTATTTGTTCATAATTAAACAGGCAAAACAAAGTGAAACCTTTTACCAAAAGCCACAACTTTCTAGCACTTATCTAAGAGAAGATAGTTATAAACAATAATAAACTGTTTGAACAACTGTTCTAGCATTACTATAGGAGAAGATAGTTATAAACAACAATAATTTGTTTAAACAATTATCTTTGTTAAATTTAATTAATTATTAAGTCACTCCAAGTGAAAAATAGCCATCAGAACTCTTGAATTTTTAGAATCCACTCACATAAAACTTCTATTGCACCCACCATACAGTCCAGATTTGGCTGCCTACGACTTTTTTTATTCCCTGTGGTCAAAAATAAGCTGTGTGGAAAAAGGCTTGAGTCTTCTGATGAAGCGGTTTCCGTTTTTTTTAATGAAGTTGAGGCGATTTCAAAAGAGGAATGCAAAAATTGTTTAAATAAGTGGTTCGAAAGAATGAAAGATTGTATTCATCACAAGGAAGGCTACTTTGAAAAACAATTTAAAAATCTTGATAAAAAGTCTTTATTTTTTTGTTAAGACTGGAAACTTTTAGAGTGACCCACGTGCTCCTACTGAAAAAAGGCGACTTGTTCAACCCAGATAATGGCAGGCCAATAACTTGTTTAAACACACTGTATGAGATCTTTATAGCTATCCTAAATGACAGGATTATTCGAAGAATTTTATTGAGCCTGTGTGAAGAGAGATGTACGAACAACGTGACTCTGAAAAATGTATAGTAGGCTGCCGAGAAAACATGCTAATTGACAGGTGGGTCTCCAAGAACGCAGCAGCCCATCAGAATGCCCTGTCGATGGCCTGCATTGACTACCGGAAAGCTTTCGATTCAACCTCTCATAAACTTATCTCTCTGTTGGAAAGCTGGAAGGCTCATCCACACATAGTAAGATGTATAGAGAGATTGGTGCTCTTTTGAAGAACTAGATTTACTATCTCATCTGGAAATTATCGTGTAACAACGAACGACGTCACCTTCCATACGGGCGTCCTTCAGGGCGATACCATGAGCCCTCTGCTCTTTTGTATCACACTTCTGCCTCTATCTCTCGAACTACGCAATTCATCCTGGATACCTCTGTGGCGACACAAATCATCGCGAGCATAAGGTCACTCATGTATTTTACATGGATGACCTAAAGATATATGCATCTGGTGCAAGTAAACTTCAACTTGCGTTAAATACCGTCAAGGGGTACACAGGAGGGATTGGTATGGACTTTGGATTGGACAAATGTGCCAAGATTAATCTGAAGAAAGGAAAGTTTACTAGCGGTCCCGAGGATCCTGAGCTTGTGGATATAAGTGCGATTAGACATCTTGACATTAGAGAGACCTAAACGTACCTGGAAATGCGTCAAAGCCGCATTCAAGACGTAACATCCGTGAAGTGGATTCTCCGAATTAGATACAAGCATCTTCTTCGACAGCTCTGGTCTTGAAATCTGTCGGCGTTGAACAACATGGAGAAAAATGGATGGTCAAAGTTAGAGGGTAAAATTTTATAGAGCCAGTCCGTTCTTCTAGACGGTCTAATGAGCCTTTTAGCATTTTTTCGAAAGTCAGAGGGACTCTTATTTTATGGCCAGTCTGACTGTTATAAGAAAGTCAAACTCACTATCAGGAATCATCAAGGTATCCTTCGGGATGGTCAATACGATCATCTTGTTTTCACTCATTTCAACCATCCATGGAAGAGCAAATGACACCGTTGGCGTGTTTATTTAAAATGAATAAATGTGTAACTCCAATGTTCACAACAAATAATAAATGTAATCTGCATAAGAGTAATAGGAATTATTTTAAATTAATATTTAAGACAAACAAGATATTCCTTTATTTAAAATTAAAATCGATCATTTATTTTTATGGGGAAAAATCTAATATATAATATAAATTTTACTTTACAAGTCCTTCTTGTGAGCAAAGAATTATTTTTAATAACTTTGCTCTTATTATTTGCTGTATAAAATTGCTTTTCAAAATTAATCATTTGAAATAAGAACGCCAGCCTTAACCAATCCAGTTGCCGACGCGATGGATGCCGTGTGAATGGATACGAGAGTTGGGAGCACCGTGGTTCAGAGAAATTTTGGAGTGAGTGAATGTCATTGAGCCGTTCAGCGTCAGATTTGCTGTTTATTGAACCTGAAAATATTTTTAACAAGCTTAAACTGCTTTTTGATATTTCAAACATGCGTGGAGAGTGAAGTGCATGAGAGAGAACATGATGGAAAGTGAATTAAGTTTATTCTTTTGAATTTTCAACGTCAAATTTGATGCTTCCAAGGGATTAAGGATAAAGACGAAACTGGACGCACATCTATCCATTTGTTGTCACCGTGTCGTTTGAAACTGAAAACTTGCCAAAAATGTCAGCATTCATTGACGATGCAGAAAGTAACGAGATGTGGGATATTGGATTTTGAATTCATTCCAATGTTTGAAATCGTACAATTCAGTGCAATATAGTGACGCCGCGCCGTGTCCTTAGCCTTTCGTGCTCCAAATATATGTGATCAATGTGCACTGTTTTTGCATATCCAATTATGTCTCATACACCTCGCTATCCACAAAGAATAAAAAATGCTTTCAGAATTTATGTCTTGAATATAAATTTTCAGGTTTTATAGGTTCCACTTAATTTTATAATTTCCAGTGCCTTATAAAAGAGAGACTGGAATAAGTAGGAGTCGCACAACAAATATGGAAAATCTAGGATAAACAAATCGACCCCCTAAGATGGCCAGGCCGACTGTCCGAGGAGATCAAGTCGACTATCTGAGATGATCAAATTGACCCTCCATGATGAGCGATTCGACCCTTTAGAATTATCAATTCCACCCTCTGTGATGATCAGTTGGACTCTCTATGACACTCGAGTCAAATGTCCAAGATGATCAAGTCGACACTCAGAGATAATCGATTTTAATCTCTTGTTTTAACCTTCTAGAGGTAGTCGCTTTAGCCATCTTCAGGAGCTGTCCTATAGTTGACCCTCTAATATAATCTGTCTACACATCTAAATGGCCAAACTGACCTTCCATTTTTCTCCGTGATTATATCTAAAACTAACATGTTTGCCATCCCAGTTCTACTCTACTCATTTACGGTGGTTCAGTGGACAAAGAACGAGCTTGCGACCCTTGATATCGCCACGCGTAAGATCATGCATAAGAGCTTCTTGCACATCTATTCGTCCGTCCCACGATGATACAGCTCACGCCGTCAAGGTGGACGCGGACTTCTGAAACTCCAATGTCTCCATAACCAAATTGTTCTTAGTGCATATTACATCGTTACGAATGGCAGAGATCCTCTCCTAAAAATGGTCAGGAAAAACAAGATGATTGATAAAGGAGCGTTCCTTTACAAAGCCGCTGAGCAGGCGGCCGAGACCCTTGGCCTGAATTTTAACAGCAGAAGTGAGGAAAGTGCATTAATCTATCTACATGACTGACTTCTAAAAGCCAAGGTGAAGAAAGCAGAGGGTGAAAAAATTCCGCCAGCAGTTACTCCACAAGAAAACGCATGGAAACATTCACAGAAATGTAGAAGATCAGTACTTTTTGAAGAAGCAAACTTTTGCTACCAAAAAATCATCAGGACTTAATTCAGGTACAGAGGGTTTAATTTTCTCACGTCAGAACAGTTTCGTTTCTACCTTTGTATACCGTGACCGCATTTTTCGTCATAAAGTTCCCAGCGATAGGTGCAGAGCGTGTCATGCACACGCTGAGTACCTAGAACACATATTATCCGGGTGTCCCACTCACGCCTTGAACGACGTATCTCTACAGACATAATACGGCCCTGAGAGTGCTTTGCTACCATCTTTGTCGCTCTGACGGTGTTGGCCGCGAACCTGCCCTGCCGAATGCTCCGAGGGAGATAGAGTCAATTATCCAAAACGAGAAGTGCTAAATTTTCTGGAACTATGATTTTCGGACAGAAGTCGCCATTGCACACTCGAGGCCTGACATCATTCTCTAAGACTTCGAGAAACGAACTATATTCGTGATCAAATTCTCGGTTTCGACCGACTAAAACATCACTGCCAAGGGGAAGTAAAAGCAGGAGAGGTATCAAGACCTTAAAAGGGAGCTGCAGGACTGTGCCCAAATTATTCGGTTAAAGTAATCGTCCTTGTGATCGGTGCTTTTGGAGGTGTGAAGCCATTACTAGTTCCTTACCTCAAAGCCATACCCGTGTGCCGAAAACATGGAAAAGCACTTGCGAGATGCATGCAGAAATCTGTCATTCTTGGGTCGCTCCGTGTTCTTAAGACACACGAGGGTTTCGCCGGCCTGTCGTTGTGATTTCTTCGTGCTCTGTGGCCACTCTTCTCACGATCGTGAGACGTGGCCATAGGTGTGATTTGTCGCGGTTCTACTGGAAGCCGGTGTCATTTTCATAGATGGCAGTTGCTCCCAGTGGACCCCTTCGATGATTTCTCATAGATAATAATCGGCATTAGTGAGAATTACACTGAAAAAAAATCAAATCCCATGTGGAAATTTCTGTAGTCCGCCGGACTGGCCTAGTGCTGGTCACCAGTACAGATAATAGGCAATTCCCCCAGTACTGGCTAGCGGCTGGCTACACGTTCGGGGAAGTACTATGCCGAAAGTATTAGTAGTTGGAAATTTTTTCAAATACATTCAAAAATATGGTTCCTGTATTCTAAAATTCTTAAACCTTGTAAAATGGTCTGAAACACCTAAAAAGCAAAGCGTTACAAGAAAGTTTAAAAAAATTGTCGCAGTTCTCGATAGAATTTCTGAGTTCCGTCGTTCAAAATTGTACATTCTCATAAAAATGACGTTTCAGGTCACTATAAAAAGTTGTATAATGACCTGAAACGCGAAAAAAACGAAATATTATGTGAAGAAAAATCGCGATCTATTCAAATTATTTATTTAAAAATGATTTTATTTATATTCCCTTCAACAGTTAATTTATTTTACATGCATATAGAGTCATATAATAATCAATAATTAATTAAGAAAAGAGAGTTTAAAATTTATTGTTCTAACTTTTTGAGCTGTGGCTTATGAGGATGGTTTTTTCAGAGACTTACAATTCTGTAGGTTTACAACGATGGTAATAGCGGGTGTTAAAATTAACCAAAAAGTTTGAATGAAATTTACATTTTTTTAATTATAAATAATATGCGGCCGATATGCAGTCGTATGATGATGAATGGATCAAGTAGATGCGTCCTAAAACAATTCAATGATTTTTTTAATCATTTTTTAAATTAACTCCGGCATTTTCGTACGCCAGCAGTTTGCCAGTACAGAACCGATGGTGTGCAGTACCGCCTCTGTACCGCATGTCAGTACTGCTGAGCATTATAAGCCAGTATTGACCCAGTACAGATTCCCAGTACTGGGACTTCGGCAATCAGTACGCTTTACTTACAGTTAGTTACGATTGGTTTTTCTGACGAATTTAAAATAGATAACAACAAACATAGTGATAAAATTTCTTTTTATCTACACTGCTGACAATAATAATGTTGAAATCTGTTTTTCTTAGTTGCATGAACGCTGTAAAAATCAACTAAAATGTCACATTTGTTACTAAATGTTTAAACAAAATAGTGTTACCAATATGGTAATTAGTTAACAAGTATATTATAGAAACATATCTGTACTCGTTGTCTGATATATAAGTCACAAAAGCTTTCTGCAGAAGGGCTGTACAATAATGCATAATAATGCTTTATTTAGAGATAACAAGTATAAATATTTTTAGGCAACCATGAAACTTAAACTTGTTCCATGAACATATATTTTCCTGCAATTATCATTGATATTTATAAACTAGAATGTTTCTTTACAGTTTGCATTATCAAGTAAACGAAAATATAATTAAATTTTTGTGTCGAGTATATAGGGTGTCTAAGGAGCATTGCTGTTCCTTATAATAGCTATATATAGGCGAATACAAAAAAAATTCAAATTGAAAAGTCCCAAAAAAGTTTTCGGTTTGGTGCTTATTTTGAGTACTACAGAGCATTGAAATTACATGTAGGTGAAGAGCTAGTTGCAAATGTGCGTGCGACCCCGAAAAGCAATTTCTCCTACATTATTGCAAGTAATAATCAGTGACCGTCCACACTATTAACCCTGTTTTATGTAGAATTCGAAAGCATTGAAATCTTTTCAACTATTTTCAAAGTCATCACATTTGGTCAACGGGTTAACTACTACTGAATAAGGATTTACACGTTTTTTTTTAATTCTGAAATATTCTATAGAATTCTTTGAATTCAATTGAAATCTTTTAAAACTATTTTGAATTTCCTTAAAATTTTTAGAATTTACGTTGAATTATTGTAAGATTCTTTAAGTCGTTTAAATTCTGCAGAATTCTCTCGAGTTCTTAGACTTCATTTGTAATCTTTTGAACTTTTTAAGAGATTTAAAACTATTGTCTTGAAATATTCAGCATATAACTTCATTGATTTTTAATTTTTTACTCCTTCCTAAAATATGAAATTCTATTCAATTATTTCCAAATTCAGCAACTTTGGTCGACGGAGAATTACTACTGAATGAAGATGCATTCTTTTTTTTTTTAATTCTGCAGAGTTCTCTAGTATTCTTTTAGCTCTATTAAACTCTTTCAAATTCTTTTAAAGTTTGTTGCATTTTCTTTAAATTTGTTTGAAGAGTTTTCTTATAATATTCAGGATAAATTAATTTACTTTTAATTTTTTGAATTCTTCTGAAAAAATGGACTCTACAGTTAGGTAAGTTCCAAGTTTGCACGTGCACAGTTGGGCAAGTGACATCTGTGCACATTCACATTTGGGCAAGTGTCATATGTGCACCTATGAAACAAGGAAAGTGACATATGTGCACGTCCAACTTCATAGGAGCCCATCTGTGCACCTCTAAATTTCGACGTGCACAGATGGGCTTCTGTCGACTTGAACGTGCACAGTGCAAAGTTGTTGAACGCAAAGTGGTACACAAATTTTAACTGCTTGGCAATGGAAAATGTTCAAACTACACAAAAACCGATTCATTTTTGCAGATAAATAATAAAAGGAGGTGTTTCGGATTTCAATCGTGTGCAAAAACTACAAATATTTTCAGAGTGCTCCATCGTGGAGACTTATCAAACTTGATTGTCCAATAAAGTAAAAAAAAAAAAAAAAAAAAAAACCGGGAGCACGAAAAGCCAAATCGGATTGGTATTATATCCATTGTCCCTATTGATATTATTAGGGTGTTTTAAGATTTCGATTGCTCCTCTATGTTTTCTTGGAAAAATATTGTAAGTTTTTCCGATGATGGTTGTTTTGTCAAATATAATGCTATGTCCTGTTTCGATATGATGTTTAGCTAGTGCTGATTGCGTCAAATGTTTTAGCCTGACTTTACTCTCATATTCCTTTACACATTGGCTCACCGCCCGCCCGGTTTCTCCAATACAGACTTTGCCATAAGAGCTAGGGATTTTATATACTCCCGGATTACTGAGAGGTGCCTTTTAATCTCTAGGGGTTTTCAGAAGTTGTCCTATTTTCGCAGGTGGTTTAAATATGATTTGGATGTTGTGTTTGTTGAGAATCCTTCCTATTTAATCTGTGATACCTTGGATGTACGGTAGGACGGTGGTCGTTTTTCTTTCTCCTTTTTATTAGGTTGTGTTGACTTGTTTTTTTTTTTTTTTTTGAGTTTATATTCTTATTGCTTTCTGAATTTGTTTGTTTGTACAATCGTTCTGTATTAGGATTTGTTTAACGTTTTGTAATTCCTTTTATAAGTTATCTTTATCTGTTATTGCGTCAACTCTGTATACCGGGGAGTTGATGACCGATTACTTTTGAGATGCGTGGTCATGGGAGGAGGCATGTATGTATCTGTTTCACGGTCGTATACACAGGTCCGGGGGCTCTCTTGGTGGGGGAAGTTCCCTTATTGAAGCTTCAGATTATTTCACAAAGTTGCCACTTCCGGTAGTGGCGTAATAGTAGAGTAGAAAAAGTGGCGGATTAATTTGAAATTTTAATTTCAAGAAGTCAATTTAATCCAGATGTATTC
>JAABKJ010007534.1:0-20886 GCA_011634705.1 Andricus grossulariae | reverse complement strand
TTCCCGCTACCTACGCGCCTGCTTGAATCTTTCCCCGAATTGTTTGCGGAGGGATAACTCCGATCTTGGAGGGATTGTATGACGCCTCTTTCAAGTAACAGTTCTCTCACAGAGTATATTCCTTGGAGAACACATTTGCACGCTCACTTTTGGCTCGCTCGGGATTTGTTCTCAGTCCCTGGAACTATCTGCCACTTTCCTGATTAGTCAAGGAAAGTTCCGGCAATTGTTAAATCCTTCCTCTTAGACCACACGACCTCGCGACAGATGGTTATAGGCCAAGTCGATTAAAAAGTAAATGCATTTATGAGGAAAAGGGAGTCTAGAAAGTCCGTGGTGCTGCAACCAAAATCGGCAGATTTTGGTGCTGCTGGTCCATCCACCGCCCCTGAAATGTAGATGGAAAGTGAAACAGACTCTGGTTCATACGAGGAGTTCCAAATCAGAATTGAAGGAAATAAACCAGGAATTTCGCAAAATTGAACGACACTGCTCAATACTGCTCCAGTAAGTCATAGGCATGGCTTGAGATTGAGAGAAATAGCTATCATAGCCTTAGCAGTTCTTACAGATGCTGGTCTTATCATTAGCACATATAACTCATTTGTGATAGATAAATCCAAAATTCAAAGTGGCCAAACAGTAGTTCGTGGTATTCATGTGTCTCCTGCTGATATCATTGCCAAAACCCCACTTCGCGGTCTTTACTTTGGCGGCCGTAATGATAAAACTGGCATAACAGTAAAAGAAGGGGCAAAATAATACTGGCTTATTTACACCGAGGAACATATTTCATTTCTGCAAGAGCCAGGCTCGATTGACATTTCGAAATGCACCCTCAACATTTCCGATGAAATTGATGCGAGACAATTTCTTGTCGCTACTGGTTGCGATGGTAATAAAGTAAACATCGCATACAAGCGTGGTGTAATTCGTTTGTTGGAGAAGGAACTAAAACAACCATTACAATGGATTGTTTGTCTCCTTCATTTTAATGAGTGGCCACTCAGGCACCTTATGCAGTCTCTTGATGGTACCACCTTTTTGTGGCACAATAGGCAAACAGCTAGAGAAATGTGTAAGCCTCCCTGTATGCAGCTTCAAAAAATTGGATGTGGAATTGCCGGATGTCGATGTTGCAGAGCTGAGTAAGGATCAGAAGCACCGCCGCCAACAGGATACTTCGTCTTTGCGTAGCAACACCCAGGCCATCCGCTAATCAGAAAGCTTCAGTTAGCTTTGTATTGAAAGTTTACGTCCCGTCATGGTTTTCTGTCAAGATCAAGCACTCCGTTGTCGATGACAGCAAGTTGCTTTTTAAAATAGTGGAGAGATCAAGGTATTTGCCTAAGAAACACCGTGATGTCGTCGAACCGGTCATAAGCAATAATGTTTACTTTGCGCACCAAGAAAATGTTCTTCTGTCCATGTTAGCCGACGAAAGACAGAAAGTTATAAAAATGGCAGTTCAAACAACTCTGTCAAAGAGGCAGCAGGCTGCGGCTGCAAAAAAAGGGGGCGGAGACACAGTCTCACGCATTTTCCGTGATTCTGTACTAAATTTCCAAGCAACACAGTACACGGAAATGGTAAATTGGCCCAAAGATGAACTATTTGTACCCCCAATTTTAAGTGTAACAGCAGACGAAGCCATTCAGTCTTGCGTTGAAGACTTTTCTAAGGTCATGACTTTGGCTAGAGACTTTCCTTGTCACACACAGGAGGTGGAAAGAACGGTAAAACGTATTTACTACAATTCACTAAAATTTCACACTTTCCACCATTTTTCTACCTGGTTTTTGGCGCTTAACTAAAAATCCCGGTTTGAACAATCGCTTTCATGGTATGTCGAGACACATTTGATGACCCCTCGAGCTTAAATATTATCATACCGACCTTCGGGTCGCCGTGCAAAGCTACGATCAAATTTTCATCTTTTCATGAAGATGTCAAGGGCGCTGCGGGGATAGTAAATATCATCCGATCGGACTGAAACTTTTTGTACTTTTATTTGGCATGGTTTCACAACTTTTCAGCCCCCCCTCTCCCATCATCCAAAACATGAAAAACTGGATTTCCGATACACTCTATTGTACATAGTGCCAACCCTGTCATTGAGAAATTAGAATGCTATCCTGGCGGCCCGTGTGAACGGAATGGTCAGGCCGTTTTGTGACCGCAAAATGAGCACATAGTGTTATTTCCGTAATATCACAATAAAACGAATAACAGCAGCGAAGTAAAAATTTAAATAATTGCAACAATTGAAATGTATATTTTTCTGCTTCTATTTATTTTATTGTGATATTACGGAAATGTCACTATATGGTTTGTTCACAATCACATAATAGCGTGACATTTCCGTTTGACACATAATATATTAATATTTGGACAAACATAATTGTTGTGCGTATCTAATTACAATTCCAGTGTCTGAATACATAACTGCAAATTAAATATTTACAATAGTGTAGGAGTAATTTCTACTTGTCAAGTACATCATGTGAACGAAACAATTAAATTAGGACATAAATCACAATTTTGAAAATACGAAGTGGTAGACATGTCCCTAAAATTAACCCAGATAACAATGCGTGCTGTAGCACGCGGGCCGCGTGCGAACTTTGGTTCTCTTGAGGCATATTTTTTAAATTCCTGAATCAAACTTCGAACTGCTTCGAAGCGTTAACAATAACCGCGATCCACTGCGCTCAGCTGTCAGCAGTGCAAGAACAGTTCTCATTTGCAGTCACCTGCTCATCTGTGAAACCATGCGCGCACGATATTTTAAACGGCGTAGATTTAGAGTAAGCTATAAAAGATATTATATTTTAAAAGCGAATTTCTTTCTAGATAATATAGAGTGATGTTCCAAATGTTGAATAAAAAAACAATTATACATAAAAAATTCAAATTCTTGAAACTATCGAAATAAATTAAATACGTTATATAATCTTAAAAAAAAAGTTCAGGTTTGTTACATTTTAATAATTCATTGTACGTTCTGATGATAAGAGCTCCCTCGTGTAATGGGGTTTCCTATTTTTTATATGGATTTTTCACTTTTCTTACATATTAAAACAAATTTACATATATTGATTATACTGATTTTTATATACAATAATATAATACTATTACTTGATAAATAACATTAAAGTGTTACTTTCCTCTTACAGAATCATAACAGAAGACTTACATGAAAGTTCCAGAATTTTTTTTTCAAATCCGCGCGTTACTCCAACACTTTGTTGCAATGAAGGTCACATGCTATGTGGCACATCGCGCACATCATATGCGGGGCACAGTCAGTGATACCAATGTGGGCGGCTTTTGCTGCTGCGGTTGCGTTCAGGCCGCGCACTGGTTGGCGGAAGTTGATGCACAATTCAAAATTGGAATTAAAAACAGTTCTTGTAATTTAAATAAATAATTATTGGAAAATGCACAAGAATGTATATAAATTGTACAACTTCTGATTTTAGACAAGAAAAATGTATAAAACATATTTATTAAATAACAGTTTATTTTCTTTGACTTCCAAAGAATAACTTGTATTCCACAAAATATTCCATTTCAGAAGAAATTTGTTGAAAAAGTAATTCAAACAAATTTTTTATGATGTTTGTAATATTTTTTTATGTATTCTCATAAGAATTCATTTTAATTCCAATTTTGAATTGCGTGCCAACTGCAGCCAATTAGTGCGCAACCCGAACGCAAGCGCAATAGCAAAAGGCGCCCACATTGGCATCACTGCACACAGTACGAATTTACGTACAATCTTCAGGTCGTGCGGGCACTGTAACGGTACTCCCGCAGACATATCACGCTCTAACTAATTAGGGCCTATTTCTGTTTTGAATGAAATCTGTATGTGGAGTGAAAAATTCGCAAATTTGTAAGAGTTTGTGTGTAAAACTTTTTTTTTCTAACCCGAGCATCCAAAAACTAAAAACATTTCACACAAAAACTATTGAAACTAGCCAACTTTGAATAAGATACAGATTTGATGCAAAGCAGAAATAGGCCCATTTTATCTGAAAAAATTATGTTATTCTATTATTTATGGAGTAAATTGAGGCGATTCAATTTTGAGGATAGGTCCTGGTTCCAACGCCTTTAATACAGCATTAGAGTGCGCAAAAAACTCGACTACTACTAATTAAAAATTGCTAAATTTTTCAAAAGTTTTCAAAAACAGACCATTGCCTATTTCGCGACTTCTTCACACTCTTAATTATTAATAATGGTCTCTTAGTATCATAGTGTCTTATTCCAAAGAGGCGTGATATGACTTAAGTACTATAAGTACTTCCTTCATGGATAATTTTGATAATTGTTTGAATAGAACCATAGTTTTTGTATTGTAATACTTTTAATGCAGTATAAGAGTGTTTCCCCATAGTTTCAAAAGTGCTTTTTAGTAATTTTTTCCTTATGTCAATACTAAATAATATTCTCAAATTTCCCGTTTCAAAGCATTAGGTATTGCAATAGTTAAAATAGCAGATTCAATCGCCCTTTTCTTCGAATTCTGAAGTTCTACAATTATTTATAAGGCGGATTTGAAATCAACATGCAAAAATATATTTGAAAGCGTATACAGAACATAAAAAATATAATATCCATAAGCCCGCGGTATTTATTATATGATTTTTTATTACAAAAATTGCTAACTTTGACGTAAATTTTCAAGCATAATCAAGATTTTTAATTTATTTCGATGAGATGGTCAATTTCTAATTTTGTAATAATAATTAATAAAAAATTTAATTAAGAAAAAGATCCTCTTAGCTCCGTTGGAAATCGAACACCACGCAGACTGATTTCCGGTCAGATTCTCTTACCATTAAGCTACAGAGGGCCGAGAATCCTTTTTCTCAAAGTTGTACATGAAACTGTTCAATATAACATTCTATGTAGACATACATTTTCGAATCTTGAAAAAATTATTTTCGATGTTAAATTGTGTGGACCAGTAATGTTGAATAATCAAGATGTTAATTTATTTTGAACAGGATCTTTTTTCTCTGACAAATATTTGTAATAATTATTCTGGCAAAAATAAAAATTGATCAGTTGACCGATATAAATTTAACACCTTAATTATTCAACCCTTCTGGTCGACATGATTTAACGTTAGAAATATATATTTTTTTTTATTTGAAAATGTATGTCTCCATAGAATTGTATACCAAAAAGCATCATGTACGACTTTCAGAAAAAGGATCCTGGGTCCTCCATAGCTTAGTGGCGAGTGCATCTGACCCGAAATCAATCTAAGTGGTATTCGATTCCTACCAGATCTAAGAGGATCTTTTTTCTCTGATAAATATTTGTAATAATTATTATTACAAAGTTAAAAATTGACGATTTGATCGAAATTAATTCAACACCTTGATGAATCAAAATCACTGGTCGTGACCATTTAACATTAAAAATAATTTCTTTAAGATTTGAAAATGTCTATATAGAATGTTATGTCGTAAAGCATCATGTATGACTTCGAGCAAAATGATTCTCGGATCATTCGAAGCTTAGTGGTAAGAGCATTTGACCGGAAATCAGTTTACGTGGTATTCGATTCCCACTGGAGCTAAGAAGATCTTGTTTTCTCTAATAAATATTTCCAATAATTATTATTACAAAATTAAAAATTGACTAGTTGATCAAAATGAATTTAACGTAACGGATGTGGAAAACGACGTCAAGAACTATCCCAATTCTCGATGCCGTTTCTGACGTTGATTTCGACGTCAATTTTGATGCTTTGGAAGTCATTTTTGGCGTCATATTTTACGTCGGTTTCGAAGTCAAGCTTGATGTCATTTGCGACGTCAAGTTTTTCAATAGGAGTGGTTTGTACTCAGAGGCCATCTCTTGAATCAATTTCTGATTCATTCAAGACTAAAGGTAAACCCATTGATAAGTTTTAAAGGGTATTGATTATAGTGTGTTACGTTTTAGACGTAAAATCGGTATCTACACAACATATTATCCAAAAGAATAAGTAATCCAGTAGGGGAAAAATTGGATGGCGTCTTACGGCATTCCTACGATAGTTTAAAGATGTCGAAAAGACGTCCTATTTCCGTGTCGTGAAGATATCTTTAACTCAACTTTAAGGCATTTTAATATCACAAAGATGTCTTGACGTAATTTTCACGACACGGATATACGACATCTTTGCGACGTCGCAAAGATGTCATAAAAATGTCGCAAATATCTCCTTCACTTTTTCACCCGCTTATCAAACTTAATGAAAAATTCTTCAGACGCAATTGATGTAATTTACTGTGAGACTATTAACGTTCAATTTTGCTCTTTCTATAAAAACGATAAAAATTAAAGACTTTAGGATAGAAACCCATAATTTAACATTCGAAATGTCAACCAAGTATATACATAGCATTTCAGCAAAAGGAACCACAACGTAGAAAATGAAGGAGGACAAGAAAATTCGAGCCAGTATACGTAGAGGCAGTAATATAGGTGTTTGTATGATTCATTATCCAAAATTGGTATAAAATTTCCAATATTATATATTGACAAATATGTTACCTCGTTTCTTCTTCTTCACCTTCTAGATTTTCCTGCATGAGTATTATATTATTTCCATTTCTATTTCTTTTCTTAAACGTTACTTCATTTGCGGGTGATGCGTTTTTATAGCTCGACGATAAATCTGATAGTGTGGAAGTTTCACTTACAACTTGAACATCAAAGGACTCATAGAGCGTTTCCGTCATATTCTTAACCTTAAACTGATGTTGACGAACTATCTCCGATTTCTCGGAATTTGTGTCCGATATAAAATCAGGGGATTCGATTGTTTCAGAATTGAATCTAAGATTTTTTTCATCAACTTCGAGCTCCTTTTGCGAAATTGCTGATTGATGTTTAGTAGGAATTACAGGCGCAAATGTCGTTAATTCAAAATCTTGCTCAGTTCTACTAATAATCTGCCATGTTGTTAAACCAGGAGGACTCGGACTCGAAGAAATTAAAATATTTGAATTATA
Source organism: Andricus grossulariae (assembly GCA_011634705.1). NCBI lineage: Eukaryota > Metazoa > Arthropoda > Insecta > Hymenoptera > Cynipidae > Andricus > Andricus grossulariae. The sequence goes on along the minus strand of JAABKJ010007534.1, from coordinate 13,864 downwards.
TTCGGTTCCTTCTAATTGCAGTTGCCTCAACTGCTCAACGGCGTGAAATATTACCTGTAGAAATAACGAAAAAATATGTAATGGAAATGGTGAAAGAAATTGAAATTATTCAAGCTCGGAAAATGATCAATATGACATATTGTATGTAAGTTTACATATAAACATACATGCACCTATAACCCTTTTAAGGATAATTACAACTTTTTCACCCGACCTATAAGATTAGAATCATAACCATTTTTCAACATTTTAAACGTTTTCATTTTTATAAAAAATATGTTCACTATATATTCAATAAGAATTTAAAAAAGCAACTGAATGATATGGTGCTTTTTCAAGGTTTTCTGGACAGTTGTTCTCTGACCCATCTCGACTCTTTCAAAACCATCTTCTTACTGTCGACCACTCGCCCAAACCAGAGGCAGTCGAGGCATTTTGAAGGGAAGACTACGAAGTCCAGCGTCCACCGAATAAAGACACAGCGAACACAAATTAGCCTCAAGGAGCTGTGCAGTTCCCTTATAATAACTTACAGGGAATGCCCACCTGTCACTACCGAAGAGGTGAAAAAAGTAATGAGAGGCATCAACAACTATTCCTCTCGGGGATCAAATGGTATCAAAAGCTTCTGATGGGACAATCGGACCTGTGTAATGAGAAATTTACGAAAAATACGGCTCAAAGAAAGAAATAGCAGAACGTCGGGAGAACCTTTCATCGATAGATGCGTCTGCAAAAACGCATCATCTTGCCAGCGCTGCCTATCAATAACCCGGAATGAATATCAGAAAGCTTTTAATTCAAACTCCCATAGACTTATCATCTGTCTACTGGAAACCTGAAAGGTACATTCAAAAATAGTAAGGTACATAGAGACATTGATGTCCCTTCGGGAAATAGATTTACTATCTCATCTGGAAAACATCGTGTGACAACTAACAACGACACCTTTCAGAGAGGCATGTTTCAAGGCAACACCATAAACTCTCCTCTTTTGCCTCACACGGCTGCCTTACTGATATCTCCGATGACCAGAAGCTCGTCGACAGAAGAGCTATACGACACCATGACGCTGAAGAGCCCTATAAATAGCTGCTCGTGCCACAAGGTCGCATTAAGGACAAAACATCAATAAGGGATGCTATCTGGTGCAGATATAAACGCCAAATCTAACAGATCTACTCCTCCGAACTATCGGCGAGGAACAGAGTATCTGCAAAGAACATGCTTACCGTCCTGGAAGTACTCTACTCATTCAAAGTCGTTCCATGAATGAAGACTGTCAAGGTCGTCGCAGAAAATTGAATCTCGTATGTCTTCACAACAGGATCATTCTGGGTACCGCACATATAATCGAAAACTAGGAATTTCATTTCAGAAGAATTTGATTCGTCCTTGTACTGCTGGTACCTGGACACGCAGGTAGGTCTATACTGATTTTTATTCGTTGGGTGTATGGCTGATAGTATAGCCCATTTTAGACACTCAACATCTTTATTTTTGACGTTGACAAATGCTTTTTTGTTCTGAATCCATCCAGGAAGTTTGATTTATAAGCTATCATTCATGGGGTTTAGTTTATAGATGTTGACTTCCAACTTTACAACAGAGTGTAGGATCCAACCGGAGTCTTTTTCTTGAAACTCCTCCATTTCAGTCACGATAGGGTATCTCACCTTGTTGGCAAACAATAACTTTACATTTTTGATGACGTATATTTGTTCATTCTTTGATTTGAATTTCTTTACATCAGGATCTTGCTAACCAATCTTGAGATAACGCGTATCAAGCACAGTGTTGATTTTCAAATCCCCATGTTCACGCAAGGCTCGGACCACATATAGAACAAAGAATACTTGGGAGTTATCTAGTAAGGCAAGAACTTCAGGTAATCCATTAAAATACATAAGATACATTATGCCCGCGATGAATAGTGTTTCCGCAGAGGTACCTGGGAGAATTACGTAGCACGAGAGATAGAGGCAGAAGTGTGATGCAAAGTAGCAGAGGGCTCATGGTGTCACGCTGAAAGATGCCCCTCTGGAAGTTAATACTGTTCGTTGTCACACGATAATTTTCAGATCAGATAGTAAATCTAGTTTTAAAAGGGAAATCTATCTCTATATGCATCTCACTATGTGTTAATGGACCTTTAAGCTTTCCTACACACAGATGATGAATCTATGAGAGATTGAATCGAAAGCTACGTTGTGCGTACATCTCTTTCCACCCGGGCTCACTTTTTTGAACAACCCCTTCGCAAAGGATAGCTTTAAAGATCTAAAACATCATGTTTAAATAAGTATATCTAAAGTCCTGTAATTATCCGGGTTAGACAAGTCGCCTTTCTCCTGTAGGAGTATAGTTCGTCCTGACACCAGCCACTACGGAATGTAAATCTCTGACTTTAAATATGTGGTGAATCTGTGGGCCAGATCTTGCTGTGTAGAAGTCAACTTCTTAAACAAGAAGTTTTTGATATCATCCGTTTCTGCAGCCGAAAAGTTTTCGTGCCCCTGAAACCTTTTGTTACCTTTTTGGCAGTGATTGATGGACATTCCTCCTTTGATGTTACGAGGTTGTCGAAAAACTCCTGAAAGCGGATAACGTTATTAGTATTTTCTTTAAATTCAAGTGCACAATGTGTCAACAAAAAACTGCTGATTTCCCCTAAACGATCTCTTTCTTTCCTGTACTTTCATATATGCGTCAGATAACGCCCGTATTTTTTCAACAATGTGCTGCTTGATTGGCTCTTTGTGAAGTTTCAAATTTTCGGACCTTTTCCCTGGACGAATTCCCAGATGTTATGTAGTAAATCGCACACTGAACAGGGGATGCATTGTGTCCTGTCCATCCAATCTTCTTGTTCAATCGATGCAAGCGTCTACTGGTCTTTTGATCCATCATCGGTTTCAGCCTTCGATTTGAATCAGCCAAAGCTTTCGCCGCACCATAAACTGAACAATTGATTATCTAGAGGTCGGAATCCTGCGATATCTTCATGAAGAAAGGCATTCATTTCAACCAGATTTTGGGGCTTAGGAGGAACTTGGATGTTAATGTTAATCCTTGTCCTGAAATTGCGATCATTTCTCAGAAGGTGCCTGCTTCCCGCTGTTGGACTCAATGTCGCTTCCTCATCTTAGCCTGCGACTTATTTATACAGCGGTTGTGGAAGTTCTCTGCGTCAATATCCAGTTTTCGAGAGGTAGGCCCGTTGATTTCGCAAAGACTGATGCGAAACGTGCTCTGGGTGTTTCTGGTACCACAGAGTGTGCAAACACGCCATACAAACACTCTCGACAGGGATAATGCTGGCATCGTAGCAGTCCAGCAGGGCAACCTTTAGTCGATACGTAAGCGTTTCGCCGGTTCGTCGTCGTGTTCCCATCTGAATTATTTTCAGCAGCCCGAACTCTGATGTGATCGGCACTGTTTGTTGACCCATTATCGGGTGACCTGCGGGTTCGATTGTTTTGAACCGCAGCTACAACATATTGGTGGTTTGGTGTTGTCATTGTTGTACCCACAGGTAGCTAGGGAACGTATTCATCCATCATTGTAGAGCCCCGCATGCAAAGATGAGGTTGCCCGATATCCCAGAGTCACCGTTCAAGAATCCTCAACCAGGTGCCATTCAGCCTTTGGCAAAGTTTTTACGCCTCTGCTTGGGGGTTACTCCTTCGGGCCCGTCGCTGGACCATCCCGCGACTGCCTATTGATTATTGTTACCACATTTAGTAGAAACCCGTGGTACAGGTACCCTCTATCCTCAACCTGAGGGTGCATCCAGAGACTTTATCATGGGCCCAAGGGTTTTTGCTCGTCGTGGGAACAAGAATGATAACGCTAAACATACTTGTAGTGAGTGCAGTTTAAAACAATCGAACGCTCTGGGTTACCGAAAATGAGTCGGATAATAATACCGACTACCCTGAAGTTGGAGTAGCCAATCAAGATAGAGTCAATGTGATATACCGGCAATATATCAATACTTTTGTGTGGACGGATTCACTGACGGACGATCTACTGGAGTGCTACGATACCAGCACGGCTCCTAAACCAGAAAGTATCATGGCGCGACTGCATGCGATGCTTCAGGTCCATGAGAAACATCAACTTTCAGGTTTCTCTCGATCACAAATATTTGGTTGAACTAGATGACGAGCTTCGTGAAGATTTTCCCAAAGAGTCCCACCTATGGACTATCAATTGTAGTGTGTATAGTGCATCGAGAACTTTGGCGGATGCCAACCGTAAAACAAATCCAACGGCTGACCATGAAACCAAAGGACAAATGCATCAACCCAGCACAAAGATAGGATGGGCAAGACAGTACGCGTTCCGCATTCAATGTGTGATTGACTACATAACATTCGGCAGGAATTTCACTGCCAGGGTCCGACAGTTCGCGCGCGAACTGCAGTATCGCCATCAAACACTCAACAAGTCAAAGCTGCTAACCATCAGGAAGCATATTGTTGATCGAATACGGGTACTATCTGACACTAGGAGAAGTCTAGAGTGGAGGGAGAGGTGGGTCAGAGAAAGTTGACGTTTTTTCTCTGAACCATCTCGACTCATCGGACATGTGTAGCGAGAGATGTACGAACAGCGTGGCTCAAAGAAAGACATAGAATGTTAGGAGAACCTGCTCACCGATAGATGTGTCTGCAAAGGCGCAGCAATACGATAGTCCAAAAAAGACATTTTCTAATTTTTTAAATTAGACTGAAAAATATTGCATGTTACAAGAATATAGAAAACCCTCATTTTTTTGTTTGTAAAAATCTAATTAGTAGGACTACTCTTTTGCAGCAAATTTTTCTCTCAATTTACTACTCAACATAAAGAATTCACAGTGCCGCCTATGGTTCAGTTTAACAGTGCAGCAGCAATGTAACAGCTACACTTTGCAAACTTGAGCTGCTTCTTTACTAAAGCTTCAGGATCGCCTGAATCCTCAACAACCACCTTATCTAAATCTTATTGCATTCCCGCAGAGAATTGTCTCGGTCATATTCCATCGTTGATGATTGACATTTCTGCCTTAAGTCTAGACATTGGTATTGAGGTGGTGTTGATACTTGTTATGTATGAATTCATTTTTATAATTAATTCTATTATTGATTTTAATTATTAATGAATTATTATTACTTTCATGTTTATTAATAACCAATAACTAATTATTAATTAATAATTAATAATGTTGAATTATGAATGAATAATTTATTGCATTATTGATATTTTGTTAATTAATAAGCACGTATGAAAAATGGTAAATTTTAGTTAATTTGATTTTAATTATTATCATTGATTATTGTATTTTTTACCTTTTAATTAATTTAATTTATACAAGTTTATTCATATAATAATTATTATGAGTTATTTTAATTATGAATTAATTATTATTATCGTAATGTTCATTTTTTAGTATTAATTTGATGTTTTCTAATAATTAATAACTAATTATCATTTAATGATTATTGATTGCATTATCAATACAGTCAAACTTGGATAAGAGGAAACTTGATTACAGTCTTCCGAAAATAGACGCCGCGCGACCGTTTCGGATAACAGTAGCCGCGGGGGCCCGTGCATTGTGAATTCATGAATGAAAAAACACCAGCTGGTAACTGGGTCACATTGCGCAACATTGCGACACGGCTCTGGTGTTTACGTTCAGAGAGCCTGGATTGGAGCCGAAGGTCAGAACCGAAACCGGGCCTAAATCCAGGTGCGACCTAGGTTGATTAATTAATAATTAGGTATTAATTAATAATTAATAACTATTTAATTAATAATAAATTATGAAAAATTGTAAATTTCAACAATTATCATCAATTATCATGAATAATTATTATTATTTAACATTTTTAAGATTTTTAAGTAATTTAGTTTATATTAATTTAATATTAATAATAATAATTATTAATTTAACTATTTCAAATAATTCTGATAAAGGATTGCTCAAAAGTCCGTGGTAAATAATTATTTAATTTTTTTCATTAAAACTACAATAAATATTTAGACTTCCGGTTCGGTATGAGACTGAAGTATATGTGTTGGAGCTGCCGGAATAAAAGTGGAGGTTTCCCGATCAGAAAAGTTGGCACGTTTAGAGAGCTAGGGTAGGAAACCGAACCGGAAAGTCGGGAAGGCAGTCACGCTTGGAGGAAAAAAGTGAAAAGTGGCAAGCTGGTATTGAATCTTGACTCAAGTGGTAAGGAGGAAAAAGTTGGTAGGAGAAACAGCTCGGCCAATTGAGGAGGAGCGGTTGTTCTGACAACAGTCAGTGAAAGTGACGGGCTAGTAAGAGAAAGTGAGGGTGAGCGACATAATGAGCAAAGAAGGGAAAGAAGATGCCAGAGAGAGCTGGAAGAAGAAGATGCGAAAAAAAATTAAGAGAATTCAGACAGGAGATGAGAGAACAGTGGGAAAAGGAAATTGTGCAGGCAAGACGAGAAAGAGTACAGGATATGGCAGATCTGGAAGTGATTTTGGAGAAGATGAGAGAGGAGATCCGAAAGCTGAGCTTGTTTCGTAGTATGGAGATGGAAGCAAACGAGTACTGCGAGGTGGGATGTCAATCGAATGAGAAACAGGGGACTTTGAGAGACCAGCCAAGAAAGCTGTACGAAGCGGAACTGAAGACAGAGAGAGAAGATCGAATATGGAGACGGAGGAATCTTAGAGTGCTGGAGGTGAAGGCAGATGAAAATGAAGTGACTACAGAGAGAGAGAGAGAGAGAGAGAGAGAGAGGAGAGAGGAGATTCAATTTTGGCTGGGGAAGGGGAAGCAGAGACTTGAAGTAACGGGCTTGAAGGTGTCAACAAGGAAACTAGAGGGAAGGTGGGAGAAGCGCACTGGCGATGGAGCGAGAACATGAGAGACATGGTGTTGACAGGAATAGATGGGAGAGATGCAAAAGAAGAGAAGAAGAGCCTGGAGAGAGAAACCCGAGAAAAATAATGTGTGTGACGGGGAGTAGAGTGATGGTGTAAACGGGATGAAGAAGAGGGATAGGTTTGAGAAGTCTGTGAATCAGTGGGGAAATAGAAAGGGAAACAGAAGCTAGAGATGGTGAGGAGTGAGAACAATGAGAGAAATGTAGTATAAAGAAGTAAGATAGGAAATTAGTTTGAAGAGGATGCACTATATTGTTATCGGATTGTCAACTGTGAATGATACATCATCAGAGGAGGGGTGATGGAAGTGAAGAGAAGTGTGCAATTTTGTAATTTTGTAAGTGACGGATATTGTAAGGGATAACGAGGGCGGAGAGAACAGAATATCGTTAAATGGTAAGAAGGGGAGAGGGCTTCCTTTTTGAAGTAATATGTATGTATTGGCTTACAAAGACTCCAAAACCCGTAAAAGGGAGGAGTATAATGAAGACATTAACAATAACTACTTAGTTTCATTTACTTTCTGTTTAAATATATTACTTTTCTGCCTCTGACTCCCTTTATAGTGTGAAGAAGCCTCAAATAAAAGCCACGAATAAGTAGAAGGAGCACCGAGGAGCAAATTAGGGGAAGAGAAGAGCCTTCGGATTGACTAATGTCTATTGCTCTATTGTATTCATGATCAACGCAGAGGCGTCGCCAAGCTCTGGAGATTAATGTGGAGTTTTGGTCAGAAAAATGCGTCAAGTTTCATTTGCAGCGAGAACAACTTACTGGCATCGACGAAGACCCTGAGCTCGTCGACAGAAAAGCTCTATTTACACTTTGGCGCTAAATAGACCTATACATACCTGGGCTTGCTACAAAGCCGGATTAAGGATGTAACATCTATTAAGAATGCTCTCAGATGCAGATACAAACGTCTTATCTGACGGATTTGCTCCTATGAATTGTCGGCGAGGAATAAAGTATCTTGTCCCTCGATATCGCGTCACGAAATGTTATGCACATTGACAAAAGAATGCACCTTAAGTCGTCTGTTCCGCGACTTTAAATCTTACGTCGTTAAGGTGGTCAAGAAATACAGAATCTTGAATGTCTCCATAACAGGATTATTCGGGGTACAGCACATATAGTCGCAAATGGACGAGACCCTCTCCCTAAAATGGACAGGAAACATGAAGAAGTAAGCAGAGGAGCGTTTCTGTACAAAGCAGCGGAGGAGGCTTCTGGAAGCCTTCATGAAAACGGTTTTGTACCATTCAAAAAAAGTTTTCCTAGAGACGAAAAACAAGTAACTTTTCATAAATGTCTGAAAAAACAGCAGTAAAATACGTAAACGTTCTCAAGAAGTACAAGTCTTCATCATGTTATACATTAGAGTTGTAAATAATACACTTTGCATCAGATTTTTAAAATTAAAACGAGAAGTACAGAGACCGGAACCTGTCGGAAGATTGAATGTTTTGAAAAATGCAAATAAATACGATATTTCTCATTAAATAATTGGCTTCGTTAAATGCATTTACAAAAAACAGTTCTTGTGAAAAGCTATAACAAATTAAATTGATAATTAATTAAATGAAGTAATTAAATTATTGTTGGTCCTGAATTATGAATGAGAGTCATAATGTAAAAAATATAACAAAACGAAAAAAGAATTTTTTTACATAAAAAACGTAGCGTACATTTTCAATTACTGTCACTTCAAAAGGTAATGTTGATAACCTTTCCGAAAGTATTGATTTTTGTTTTAAATCTGGAAGAATTTCTTACCGGTCATCCACGCTTTACTTTGGCTCGCATAGTTTACTGGCAATTCAACATTTCGAAAACATCTCGGCTTGGCAGATTTTCCTATCATAAGAAGCGGTATTTTGTGTTATCCTGTAGGGTTGGCGCAATTCATGATCGCAACTCTTTCTTTATTTTCTTTGAAACCAGGCGCGCATTTTTCCTTCGCAAATGCAAGCATTTTGGCTGGCAGTGATTTGTGGAGAATTCCAGTCTCGTCCGCATTACACACGTTGTCCAAGGAGTATCCATTGTTGACAAGAAATTGTCTGATTTCGAACTGGGCGTTGTCAGCTGATTTAGTGTCTGCAGATAATTTTCCCCCAGCTAGTCTTATTTCACTCATCTCATGTCGGGCTTTGAACTTTGATATCCAGTCATCGCTGGCTTAAAATTGTTTCTTATGTATATTTAATTTAAAGCTTTGATGATTTCCTTTCTTATTTTCCTTATCAGACTCTGGAGATTCAGTTTCTTCTTGCTTAGCTTTTTTTTTTCGTCCGCCTCTGTCTCCATTTTTATAAGTTTTTTGTTTATCATTAAAGCCTTCTCTCGTATCAAAGGTCTATTTATCGTAGTACCCTGGCTCCGTTTACGTTTTACCCACTCGACGAGCACACGTTCGAGTACAACATGTTGCCCTTTGGCTAGCCACCTTCTTTTTCTCAAAAATCTTTCGGCATTCAAGTACTGGTCTTTTTTTAAGTATGTACACTACTGATGGTTCCTGTATGTTATATTTCTTTGCAGCATCAACTTTGAGCGTCCCCTATTCAACGTCTTGTATCAAACGACTTGGATTCGAAGGAAAATCCTTTTATTAGCGGTCCAAGAATAGAATGCTTGACGAGATACATTATATTTATCCTAATTTTAAATTTTGTAGGGAAATTTTTAGATATCTGAAATCGTCGAAACCCATAGAATCTGAATTTCTAACTTTTGAATCTGTATGTGCAACATTTAAAGAAAAATTATTTTCAATTTATAATTCTTTTGGGTTCGTCAACTTGCGGTCCTAGCCGATGAAAAGCCTGAAAGGATGTGAATTAGCATATCTTCAGAAATATTCAGATTCGTCGGGATGGTCAGGATGTTCAGGAATCGTCAGAGCTTCTGACCATTTGTGGCGATTTCTGACTTGTTTTTTAATAGGGTGATTACAATATGCCATCACAAACAAATATAATCAAAAAATTATTAAAGAATTTACTTCTTATTTGAAACTCGTATTCTAAAGTTGAAAATTCAAAGTGAAATCTGTTTTGGACGAAAATTCCACTTTTTTTTTTATTTCTCTTTTTGATTTCAAAATTCATCTTGTTTGGTGGAAATTTCATTTTTTTCAATAAAATGCAACTGCTTGGTTAGAAACTCAACAATTTTGTTTAAAAGTCATCCTTTTGGATCGCAAATTCAACTTTTTTGTTGAAAATTTAACTATTTCATAGAAAATTTATTTGTTGAGGAAAGTTCATCTTTGTGTTGCAAAATCAACTAAAATTTGGTTTGGGTGACAATTCAACCTAAAGCCACTTTTATAAGTTTTTTTTTTTTAATTTCCTTTTTGCCTTGCGATCAGAAATGATATTTTTGCAAATTATTATGGTTTATTTATGATGAAAACTTTTTAATTCTTATTCAGCTTCCCCATATTTCGGAAGCAAGTTTTTATTACTTTTCTAAATTGAAAAATAGATTTTTAGTCACTATCCAAAGCAGATTTTCAAATACCATGAAATTTATACCTCCAAATTCTTGAAATATTCACTCGGAATTGGTTAACTTTTTCTAATCAAACTCATTTTTTTCAATTTCTTAACTCAATATCTCAGAAGCAAATGTTTAGTTTTTGCCTAAACTGAAAATTGGACTTTTTATCATGATTCACAACCGCACCTGTTTTAATTTGAGATTCCTGTCACTATGAGATTGTAAAATTCCACATTCTATTTCTCGGAACTGGATGATATTTTTTATTCATACTTTTTTGGCCTCAATTTAGAAACAGTTCTGCTCGTCAGTCAGATTTTGTTTTATCTTCAAACGATGATTTCGATTTTACGGAATGTTATTTCGCTCTCCTGAAAACTTTCGATTTTGTTGGTTATCTAGTTATGTACTGCAACCCTGAAATTACATTTTGTTTTTATTGATAATTCATCTTTTAAGGTTGAAAATTCTCTCATTTCGTCGAACCTTTGAATCTTTTATCACAGAGTCATCTTTTATGTTAGGAAAGTCATTTTTTGTTGTTTAAAATTGTTTTTTTCCTTCGAACGATTTAGACGGCCCTCACTGTTGACGTTTCGATTCCACCGATTTCGTAACAAGGCTTGCAGACAACCTCTGACACGGTTACTTTCATGCAATAAAGTATGTATTTTCTTATTTCTAGTTGGAGATTTTACCTTACCTTTTTTCTCGGTCTCCATTTTTGTTAGCTCCAATAACACTTGATAAAAAACTGAGCAAAAAAAATCACTTAAGATCATTTGAACGAAAGGATTGACATGACGCGCAAATCAAGTCAACGCTAATGGAACGCGACTTTTTCCACTGCGCATGTACCGAAAAGCATTACCATTGATAGGACGTATTTATTGATTTCAAATCGACCGCGGCTTTCGACACATGCGCATTTGAAAAAGTTGCTTATAGGGGTGGCAGAGATAAACGGCCGAGTGCAGAGGGTCAAGTGACAGTGTGGAAACCTAGGTCTTTCTCGCTGATTGACTCAGTTTTCTCATAAATATACTATAGATATATAGTATATATACATATACTACACTATAGATATACCGTACTTAAAATGGCATCATCCGCCCTTAAAATGGCGGCATCCGGCTAGGTTACCAATGAAAGTCGCTTGATTAAAAGAACCTGATTATTCGCGGTAGAGGTGGGGGTCCCTCCAGCCCTAGAATGATTGAACGTGTACGTTTCAAGGGCAGTAGAATAAAAGGAAGTTGATTGTATTTAAAGAATTATTCGCTTTGATGTTTCTCTATTATTTAATTATAACTAAAAACCCAAAGAAAAGTAAAAAATTTCAGAAAAACCGCAGCTTTCTAGCATAACTCAGAGAGAAGATATTTGTGAACAATAATACATTATTTTAACAATTCTATTTGATAACCTTGCCCAATTATTACATCACTGTAAGTGAAAAGTTGCAAAAAGCTTAGAAATTTTAGAATAAAACGAAAATTTCTACCATTATTCCAAGAGAATATTGTTATAAGTAGTACGTTATTAAAAAAATTGTCCTTGTTAAATGTAATTGTTTCCTCGCTCTAATTTACAAGTTGAAATACTTATGGAAATTAAATATAAAAATTAATTTTCAATTTGTATAAGGTAGTTTTTTTATGTCAAATTTAGGGGTGGGAGAACGTACATTAAAAAAAGTTTTTCGAGCATTTGTGGACCACCGGAATACACAGCTTAACCTAAGAGCACTCGGGTTCATGTCACTCTACATACTTCGGGTTCAGGCTGTATCGAGCAGGTCTTCCTTTGTGATCACTCTCGAAATTAAATAAATGATATGTAGATACCTGGCAACATCAGGCTTGTCACCCTACAGGTGTGTGGTTTCGCGCATCACTTTTCAAAGTCAAAACAAGCTGAAGACCTGCCTGAAAACATCGAGCAGGTCTTCTCACAAGGTAGCAGTTTCGGGCATCACTTCCCTGAGTCGAAAACGCTAAGTATGAGCCTGACAATATCGAGCAGGTCTGTCCACAGGGTGGCAGTTTCGGGCATCACTCTAGACAAAAAGTGCTACCTAGCGGTATGGGGCAGGAACCACCACGGGGTTGAAGTCTTAGGTATCACTCTTCAAAGCCAAGAAAACTAAAAAGAATGCTAGAAATAGGAGATTGATGGTATAATATAATCCCGGCAAGTGTTTGCACGCTGAAAATAGAGCTTTGAAATTCGATAAAGCACTTAATCGAAAAATGATGTTAACATATCTAATATATATTATTTTTAATTACTGGGCCAACTGTAGTCAGGGCGGACAAGCTTGGCTCTTGGTGGGGGCCGGCCAAACTGCACTGAATATAAACGGCACCAACAAGGGTTTGGTCGTTAACAGGCCACTAATATCTTTAGTCGTAACGCAATAAAGTTTCAAAGTGGGCCTTTGCTCGTGTCTTTTTCTTCTGGGATTTCCCTGCATTTTCATCTGAAGCTTATTTCTTTCCAGTAATAAATTATTTCTACATTGAGGAATGTTTGAATGTAGACTTTATGATGGTCGTTACACACCAACACACACACGAATCCTTGAGGTCCTTTAAAAAGTATCAATAATCTTCCAGCAAGAAGTATTTCTTGGACAAATAATTGCTGTCAATTTACGCAACAAAACTTGTAATACACCGTCGTCAAACGAAATAGTATATACGTCAATGCGCACTATTCGGTTCTTCACGCGACTCGCTTACAATGCCCGTCGCGTACACGGAGAAAAATGGAAGGTCAGTTTGTCCATCTAGATGTGCGGACAGACTATATTGCAGGGTCAACTACAGGACAGCCCTCGAAGATGGCTAGAGCGACTATCTCTAGAAGGTTAAAACAAGAGGTTCAAATCGATCATCTCAGAGTTTCGACTTGGTCATCTCGAAAGGTCAAATCGAGCGTCATAGAGTGTCAAATCGCACATCATAGAGGGTTGATTTAGTCATATCAGGTAGTCGACTTGATCTCCTCGGAAAGACGACCTGGCCATCTTAGGGGGTCGATTTTATTATTCTAAATTTTCAATACTTGTTGTCCTTTTCCTACTTATTCCAGTCTCTCTCTTATAAGAGATTGGAAATTATAAAATTAAGTGGAACCTATGAAACCTGAAAATTTTTATGAAATACATAAATTCTGAAAGCATTTTTTATTCTTTGTGGAGAGTGACGTGTGCGAGACATAATTTGATATGCAAAAAAATTGCACATTGATAATATATTTTTTGATCACGAGATGCTGCCCAGCGGACACATTCTGTAAATGTTACATAACACTAATGGAACATTTATACATAACATTGTTACAATCGTGTGCCATAACAATTGCAGAACATAAAGGTCACACTGTTCTGTAACGCAGTTACTGTAAGGATACGTAACAGTTCTGGAATTCTGTAATGTAA
>JAABKJ010007533.1:0-20887 GCA_011634705.1 Andricus grossulariae | reverse complement strand
TATATATATATATATATATATATATATATATTCTACAAAAAAGATTTTATTTTTCCCCCAAAATGGCCTCCTACAAAAATGTTTCTTTTGGTGCCAAAATGGCCCCTAAATTTTTTCAGAATTAAAAAAAAAATATATTCAGGGGTCTCACCGGCCCATTTTTGCAACAAAAAAATGCTTATTTTATTTCAATTACCGCTGTTAATGGATTATTTTATTTGGTATAACTGTAGTGTATTATTTTGGGTGAAAGACAACACCCAGATTTTTCACAGAATTTTCAAAACCTTTTAAAAACGTGCTTGCGAGAACCCTTAATTCTTTTTTTTTTATTCTGTAAAAAATCCAGGTGATGTATTTTACTAAAAGTAATACAGCCCAGGTATGCCAAAGTGAAAAAATCCATTAAAAGCGGCAATTAAACTTAAAAAAGTTTTTCTTTACAAAAATAGGCCTGCGAAACCCCTAAATATTTTTAAAAAATTATGTCTAAAATCTGAGTGATGTATTTCACCAAAAGTAATACAGTACAGATATACCAAAGTAAAATAATTAATTAACAGCAGCAATTAAAATAAAATATGCAGTTTTTTGCAAAAATGGGCTTGAGTAAGACCTAAATATAGTCTTTTAAGCTCTTAAAAAGATCGGGGGTAATTTTGACACCAAAAGGAACAATTTTTTGACACATTTTAGAAAAAGATAATTAAGTCTTTTTTTTTTACCACCCTCATATATACATAGAGTTGGAGCACAGCGAGATTAATGAGAAAAGAAATAGTGTAAAAAAGCGTAGTTAAAAGACATCGAGATTCGTGGCTTGAAGTAGGAAGGGTATGTTTCTACGCCCGAAGGGTTTTTTCAAACGGCTTTGCTGCAACAACCACAATATTTTTGTGCATAAAGGATATTTACAGTAATTAATTGTAAAAATAATAATGAAAGACTGACTATTTCACGCGTTTCGCTGGTTAAAGGAAAGAAGAAGAAAAGGGGCGAGACGCAAGGCATTTCTCATGCCGCTTTCATAAATAGCACCTTTTTTTCGATGATCCACATGCGCGTGAAAGAAGCAATTGGAAGACTGCAGAAGGGAAAAGGTCCTGTCAAAGGAGGGAAAATTAGCGAGAGGTATCGAATAATGCAAGTACTTGTAATATTTATAATATGCGACGATCATAGCACTATATTGTATCTAGAGTATACTCGATGTATGATAACAAGGTGATTTCCGAATCAAAGTATCCCAGGGGCTACCTATTTAATGATCTTTTTCCACTGAATTATGCTAAGTAATCGCCAAAAATATTTATAAAAAATATAAACGATTCCGAATCCTGGAACGTCGCGAATCCCAAGATTGATAATTATCGAAAGCTAGTCAAGCGATTCACTTTTTATGTCTATCGATTAATATACTTCATAACCTTCAATTGTATATTAAATTGTTTAATTTCATGCTTAAGTGCATGATTAAGAACGTACACCAGCGCCAAACGTAGATATGGTCCTGGTATACAAATGAATGATAAATGAAAACTCGAGGAATATGAAAAACTGATACTAGGTGAAATTAGGATTTGTATTTGTGATGTAATTAATTATCGTATTAGCTTCATTCGAAAAGGCAGGACCTAAATAGAAGAGTTCGAAAATATCCACATGCGATCGATTATATCTTTTTTAAAATGAACTCAAAGAGTTGGAGCCAATTAAAGTATCCGGTGAAAAAATCTCGAAAAGTCTTCTCTCTAAAATTATGTCTAAAAGTCTACAAAAGTGTAAGGAGGTAATGTCAAAATCTGAATGTCTACATTTTAAGGGAATATTATTTTTCGAGGTTTTCTAGCTTTTGTCTATTTGGCTCTTGTAATTTTGGAACTTTCGAGTGCAAAATAGAGAGAGAGAGAGATTAAAGTAGTATTTAGGTATTTGATAAGCGACTTTTTCGGACACTATTTTCCGAGAAGTTCAGATACTATGAAGATTTTAGGATACTGTAAGAGAATCATAAGATTCTACTGAAAAGAAAAAAGTTTTTTGTCAATCCAGCACAGAGTATCGATTAATTTGTTCATCGTTCGGAATCGCATATAGGTCCCACACAATGGACGCAATATTTTGTCCATTTTTCGTAAACGGGAATGTGGCTTTGAAGCAATTTTAGAGACGACGAAGTTATAGATTCTTCAGTCGATTGACGAATTATTAACTTTATTTTGGAGGTTTTGTTGCACTTTGTCGACGCGATATCCGATATTAGACAAAATATATTGCTCATTAGCTGTGTAGATAAGTAACTAAAAGGATTTGGCTACGATGAAATATTTTCTTCGATGATCAGTAATCGGTAGTCAGTCAATTAATCATTGGTGAAATTGTACTTGTCGCTATTGCTATGTTTGCAAAAACGCTAAATCGAGAGAGAGAAAAAACGATTTAAGACTTGCGTTACCTTCTGGGCCAGAAATATTTAAAAGCGAATATATGTATTGTATTGGAGAGAATCATTAAACAATGATTATGTCAAGATATGAAGGTGGTGTTTGATCAAATAGATCACGTCTTATTTTATAATTCGTGATTCGTACTGAAATCGCTTTCATTGTCTATGTAAACTATGCTTTCATAATCAGGTTGCTAACTGGGATATTTAGTCATGTAAGCTTGGAGAACTTGTAAAGAGGCAATTTTTTACTGTTACAAAGTCACATAAACGATGGTATTCTGTCATTGTAGAGTGGAAAAACTTTTTCAATAAAACATTTTTCATACACCAGAATTTCCAGTCTAGTGATATTGAGTACGGCCGCGGAAACAGCCTGGCGCTATCTGTTGTCCAAAAGTGGCAGTTCCTGAGTGATGAATTTCACTTGTTTGCATGCAATTGAAAATAAATAAATTTATACTGAAAATAAAAGTTTAACTGTCAGATAACGAGAGTGTCTGTAGGAAAACTGATAAAATCTCGATTTAGGGAAAAAAACTTTCGCTCGAGTTTATTAAACGGTTTGATCGCAGTTGAGTTTTTAATTTATCTGTATATGACAGGAGATCTATCGGATTACAAATATCACATGAGTACTTCAATATTCTTGTTTTTAGAAAAAGGTATCTGGACAAATTATTGTGTCAATTGGATAATAAATATTATATACGCATATTTATACGATCTATTATTTTTGTAAAAATAATGCTAGTTGTCAGATTTTGAGGTTAGAAAGTTTAATTATCCCAGAATATTTATGGAGCATATTTTTTTTAATTTAAATGAAATTGAGTATTTTATTAGTTGTCTTGAGTTTTAAGTGAAGCTTTTTTCAACAATTGAATATGTTATGTGAAAAAACTTTTTTCTTAGGTTTCTTGATTATGTCAGAAGCGATACTGCACTGAATTTTGCTTATTTATTCACTTTCAACTCCTGCACCCTCACCACATGAATGACTGCTAAACTTTTTCCCTTATTCAGTGTTTCAGGGTGAAAATCGATTGAATAACTTCTATCTTGAAATCCTATTTTAATTAAAATATCCATTATCAATCCGCTTCTTGACATTCGATAGGTAATTTTTAAGGTTATGTTCATAACCAACAACGAAACCAGAACGGGTTTAGCTGGTTAAGCTGGAATGATAAGACCAATTTTTCACGAAATCTTTTTGCACGAAACTTTCCTCTATTATTTTGCTTCGGTTTGCAAAATGTTATATACGTTTTTGAAGCAATCATTTATGCATTTATTACATTTCAAAACAATGCACACATGATATCTTACGTAAATTTCAAACTTCTATCCCTCAGGGATTTTAGGCTTTGACCACAGCGGGCGCTGCCTGTCATATCCGGTAAATATCAAGTTCATGTCCATACTCAATACCTATATATTTTATTTTCTGCCAAATATTGAATCACATATATAAATATGTAATAAGCGTTGTCCGTTTTTCATAGCAAAAAAACAATAATTTCTTCAAATCAAAATGGCCTGCAGCCTTCCCATATGAAAAAGAAATATTGGAAGTGAGTATTGAATTAAGTATTGTAAAAATAATAAATTTTTCTATGTACTTTTACCGAGGTTCTGGTGGTTTGGATCCCACATTAAGCTGCATTTCTCCCTATAAATTCACTTGGCTATAACCCAAATCTATAGAGGGGGTGATAGATGACGAATGAAAAGACCCTCTAATTTGATAGAGTTTATATTGGCTTGAGGCGCATCTATCATATTATCAATGATCTCTTCTACCTCTTTGAACTGGGAAGCCAAACAGCTTAGATTGTTCGGAGTAGTATCAAACACAGCATCTCTAAGATATTGTTGAAAAATGGAGCTCAACCTGAGCTGAGGCCTAATAACTCCCCGCGAAAGGAATTCCTCCTCGGCCTGATCAAAACCACAGTCGTTCCATTACCTGTGTCTCATGATTTCAAACTCATACAAGTAAACTTGACATGCCTTTGAGGAACTTAGGTAAGAGCCCCTACAATTAGCACACTAGGCATCAATGAGCATATTGGGACACTCATCTGTCCGGTGGAACTCACCACAGAACTGGCCCCTACATAGGTTGGCAACATGCCTCAAGCGTGATACCTAAAACACTTTCTAGGCGGGGGATAACGGGTGTAAGGAGAAAGGAAACCCCCCAAAGAAAGATCTTCCGAGGGAGTTCTCCACAGATAATGAGAAATGCAAAATTGTTAAACTTAAATGTATCGACTATAGCTCGGTCTATCTTGACAAATGACCACCCCGATCATCAGAATCGTCTTCGAACAGAGTCATTGTTTGTCCGTCCCATGGACGCATTCTATCAGAACTATAAACACTAAAAAATATTCTAAGCTCGGGTGGTTCCTCTTCGTTCTCAATTTCTAACAAAATTGTTCTAAATTCTTCGTCAGGAAACCCTACTTGATCCACTGCAACAAGAATAGGAGCTGATGAAAAACTTATCGCTCTATTTACAGCGTTGTTGATTACAAATTGCGCACTTTCTAGCCCCTTTCTCCAATTCGAAGACCCTTACGAAAATCTTACACAAAGTTGACTTCAAAAATCGAAATACACGTTCAGCTTGGAAATTCGCGCGAGGAGTCCCAGCGGCTACATTGATATGTTTAATACCTCTTACAGTCATAAACTCATTAAATTCCTGTGGAGAGAAGCAACTTCTTCTGTCGGGGAAAAAAGATCTAGTTTTACAGTAGTGATGAATACAATTCTCAATTTTCGCTATTGCTTCTTTAGCTGATGTTGACTTTAAAGGGTAGAATACCACAAACTCGGTGTAACCATCTATAACGAGAACTACATGCTTGTAGCTAAGGCTCGCGGATGTCAAGGGTCCATAGTGGTCCATAAAACTTGATTCGAAAGGCCTTTGGCCCTATTTCACAGATGTAATTCACCTTCACTCTTACAGATTTAACAGAATAAACTTAACACTTCAAGCAATTACCCGCATATTCTTTTACCATTTTACGCAACTCTGGAAACCAATTCACCCTTAAGAGCAATTCGACAGTTTTATCAACCCCAACGTGACCGATATCGTCATGACAAGATCTAATTACACTATTAATCATAGTCGCATATACAAATAATGGACCTTGTACTTTCTGAAGAGCGAACCATTATGGATTTCGTACCTGCCACTATCTCCCTGGTCTAACGATTCGCAGTTTTCTTTCACTTCTGGATCAGACAACTCTTTGTGTTTAAGCTCTTGTTCGAAGGTCACAGGCTTAAGAGTTCATACATTTGGATATCAGGATATTTTCGGTAAAGGATATTCTAAAATCGCTTCGAAATGTTCCCGGTTCGATTGAATCCCACAACTAATAATGGGGTAACCCAAGTACTCGATTTCTAAAATCCCGAAAATATATTTGTCTAAACGTAATTTCAATTCGTCTTTCGTCATCAACTTTAGTACCTCACTTGAAACCGACCAATTTTCATCAAGACTTTCAGTCACAATTAAGAGATCATCTAAATATAAAAGCAGTTTACCTTCGGGAATCAAATCTTGGAAAATACAGTGTAAATACTGTTAAACATACGACGGCGCATTTACAAGTCTAAATAGCATTCGTAAATATTCATATTGTTCCTCCGGAGTACTAAACGCCGTATACTTAACCGAATTCTAGGATATTCTGATATGAGGGAAACCGTCTTTCAGGCCAAGTTTTGTAAACCAAACTGTAACATGGAGTTGATCTAAAAGATCATCTATGCGTGGTAGACGGAAATGCTCACGTATTGTTATTTTGTTCTAAGCACGGAAATCAACAAATAACCTAAGTTCTCCATTTTTTCTTAGTTTAAAATATTGGACTGCTATAATTTGATTGGCTCAATCTTGTGTACCCTCGTTCCAAAATTACCGTCATAATTTTTCGCAGTTTTTAAAGTTTGAGCCATGACAATCTACGGGACTTAAAATAAAAAGTCTCCTTGGAGCTTAGATTTATTTCCATCTCGAAAGAAGTTGGTCTGCACATTTCTACATAACATCATTCTCCGGATCTTTGTACTCAAAAGTTACCGTTTTACGTCTTATCAAGATTAACCCTGGGGATTTACAAAATCGCATCATAGCTGATTGTTGTGTCCGGTACAA
Organism: Andricus grossulariae; assembly: GCA_011634705.1. Taxonomy (NCBI): domain Eukaryota; kingdom Metazoa; phylum Arthropoda; class Insecta; order Hymenoptera; family Cynipidae; genus Andricus; species Andricus grossulariae. Next base: position 14,252 of record JAABKJ010007533.1, on the reverse strand, counting down.
ACGCAAACTTAACCGAAAATATTCTACGATTTGAAGGCTGCAAACTAATATCCACTTTGATATAGCCCACTATATCCAAATGCGAATATTTTATTCCCGCATATAATACTCGCTGTTCAGATTCGCTAACAAATTGACAGTTTTGTAAACCTGATCCTCGATGACAGCTGTAGTATCTTCTGTTACCTTCGAAGACTCCGTTGCAAACTTCCCGTTGTTTTCATGTATTCTCAAAGATCCAGCAGGACACTGGCGTGCTTGATGGCCTGTCTGATGACATTTAAAGAAGGCTTCACGTTCTGCTTAATTTTCAGCAACTTGAGACGATTTAAAATTAGAACCAGGTTCTCCATACTGTTTTCCACCGTGTCCTTTCCGTAAATCTTAGCGTGGCTCGTCCTTGGTGATTCCCTGCATTTCATCTAGCAGATCTATTAGTGTCTTGTAATTTCCTGCTCGTGCTTGCGTTTTAATAAAAAAATCCTGTACCCCTTCTATCATATACTCAATAGACAATTCTTCTGCCATGTCGGCATTATCGTATGACAATGAACAGCGTCACCTTCCAGAGGGGCGTCTTTCAGGACGACATCATAAGCCCTCTGCTCTTTTGCATCACACTTCTGCCACTATCTCTCGCTCTCAGCAATTCTCCTTAAAAGTGTTTTAAAAATCGATGAGGGGTACACAAGAGAGATTGGTATGGACTTTGGATTGAACAAGTGTGCCAACATTAATCTGAAGCGAGGACGGGTTACTGGCGTTCCCAGGGACCCTGAGCCTTTGGATGTAAGTTTTATTAGACATCTTAACACTGAAGAGACCTATACATACCTGGGCGTGTCTCAAAGCCGCATTCAGGACCTAACATCAGTAAAGGAGTCTCTCCGAAGCAGATACAAGCGTCTTCTTCGACAATCATGGTCTTTTAATCTATCACCGGTGAACAAGGTATCTGCGAGTAACATGCTTGCCGTTTTGGTTCTACTCTGCTCGTTTGGGGTAGTTGACTGGACGAAGAACGAGCTTACCGTCCTTGATATCACCACACGTAAGATCATGCATATGTAGAAGAGCTTGCATATCAATTCGTCCATTCCGAGATTATACATCCCACGCCGTCAAGGCGGATGCGGACTTCTGAATCTCTAATGTCTTCATAACCGAATTTTTCTGGGTGAAGCTTACATCGTTGCAAATGAAAGAGATCCTCTCTTAAAAAATGGTTTGGAAGCACAAGATGATTGGTGAAGGAGCGTTCCTTTACAAAGCCGCGGAGCAGGTGGCCGAGACCCTTGGCCTGCATTTTAACATCAGAAGTATTCAAAGAGCATTACTCCATCTAAATGCCTCACTTCTAAAAGCCCAAGTAAAGAAAACTGGTTGAAAAATTCTGCCAACAGCTCCTCGACAAGAAAATGCACTGAAACATTTTACAAAAATGTAGAAAATCAGCCCTTATCGAAGGCGCTAACTTTTGCTTTCCACAGATCATGGGGACTTAATTCAGGTACAGAGGGTTTCATTTCCGCATGCCAGGACAGTGTCCTTTCCACCTTAGTATACTGTGACCGCATTTCACGTCAAAAAGTTTCCAGCGATAGGTGCAGAGCGTGTTATACCCACGCTGAGTACCTAGAACACGTACTGTACAGGTGTGGCACTCACGCGGGAACAACGTATCTCCACAGACATAATGCGGCCCTAAGAGTGCTTCACTACCATCTTTGTCGCTCTTACGGTGTTGTCCGCGATCCTGCGCTGTCGAACGCTCGGAGGGAGATAGTCAATTGTCCAAAACAAGAAGTGAGAAATTTTGTAGAACAACGATTTTCGGACAGCAGTCTCCATTGCACAATCGAGGCCTGACATTGTTCTCCAGGACTTCGAGAAACGTGTCAAGACCTTAAAAGGGAGCTGCAGCGACTGTACCCAAAATATTCGGTTAAAGTTATTGTCCTTACGATCGGCGCTCTCGCAGGTGTGAAACTATCACTGGTTTGTAACCTCAAAACCATACTTGTATTCTAAAAACATCCCAAGGCACTTGCGAGATGGATGCAGAAAACTGTCATCCTTGGATCGCTCCGTATCTTCAAGACAGACGCGGTTTTGCCGGCCAGTCGTGATTTCATTGAGCCCTGTGGCCACCGATCTAACGGTCGTGAGACGTGGCCATAGGCGTAATTTACCGCGGTTCTACTGGGAACCGGTGTGATTTTCATAGATTGCCGTAATATTAATGATTGATCATGCGTTATTCCAATCAAAAAAAGATCCTATTCCTATAATTGACACTAAAAATGTGGTTTGAAAAATACCTTTTTCTGGTTGTGACTCCTGCTACATAGGCACAATAAACCCTCCGATTAAATTCAGAATCCATGAACACCTGAAAGACGTCTATAAATCATCTTCAAAATGGACCGCGTTAACTAAACATTTCTCGTATGAAGAACACAGATTCAATTTTGAACAGACAAAAGTCATTAACAAAACTGATAATTACAGGAAACTTATCCTACCTACCAATACTATCAATCAGAGAACAGACATTCAAAACCTTTCTTCTTATTATAAGGCTTTATTTGGAAAACAATGAACAATTCTCGTAACCTTGCTTCTTTCTAGAAGGCTTTCTTTTAAAAAAAAAACAATAAAAAACTCACAAAAAGCAACACACATAAATACTTTAAATTCAATAAGTTTTGTATTGTTTTGGGATTGTTGTTGATTTCACTGCACACTGGGCTCTGATATGCACTTTTCCCACTAAAACTTTAAGCCGCATGGCCCGTTCCACATAATGCACTTAGAATCTCAGAAATCAGTCGTTTTCCGATAGTGACAACAGCATCTATTCACTTTAGTTACAAAATATGAGTTTTGCACAAAAAAAAACGAGGGAAAAATAAATTAAATTTATCTGCAATGTTCAGCAACGAATGTTATTAGTGCAATAGTGATGTGAGGATCCTCTGATACAATTGCTAAGGTTGGTAATGGCATATAAAGACATATATAGTTCAAAGTTTGTCATAAGGACTCAAGGACGGAGCGTTTCAAGGACGACCGCCTTCTGAATTTTCCCCACAAGTGTCTACATTTCGTTAACACGCCGGGATACTTTTCAGGCTATTAAGGGGAAACTGTAGGTTTGGCTGATCGCACAAATGACTGCAGCGACATCGATCAACAATTCGGAAATACAGTCTAGTGCCCCCTGGCAAATATAAGTGCAAACTCATACCCAAAAATCGGTAGTTTTCTGTTGGTAAAATTTCTGACCTGTTAGAGAGAGAAACTTAGCAACGAGAGAGACAGACAATTTTCAACCATTTTTATTGCACCCTCACGATTGGTTTTAGTTTCCGTACTCGGCTTACCTGATCATCTGCAGGCAAATATAGAAAATGGACAAATTTCTCTTCTATATGCAATCCGCGTGAGAAATATTGTATTAGCATCCCATAAAACAGAAAAATAAAATTAGTAAAATTGTACATATAAATAACACAGAACTACCAAATGGTTTTGGGAGTCTACTGGGATTCTAATAGGTGTACTTTATGTTTTTGGGGTCGCTGAACACGAATCAATTCGCAAAATTGAGCCAGCACGTCAGGATTTGCAGTACAATTAAAAAAAAATATCAATTGAGAAATTGGTATTGTAGGGTGTGAGGTTGTTGGGTTTGTTTATTTTTTAACGTGAGTACCCTTTCCTCTCACGATGCGGTGCTTGTTCAGCGTGAGCACCCCATTGTGAGAGGCAAGAGGACTCACGCTAAACAAGCACCCTATTGTGAGAGGCAAGAGGACTCACGCTCAACAAGCACCCCATCGTGAGAGGCAAGGGGACTCACGCTAAACATGCACCGCATTGTGAGAGGAAAGGGGACTCACGATAAAAAAGCAACAAACCCAAAAACCTCACACCCTACAATAACAATTTCTCAATTGGTATTTTTTTTTTTTAATTTTACTGCAAATCCTGACGTGCTGGTTCAATTTTGCGAATGGATTCATGTTCAGCGACCCCAAAAACATAAAATACACCTATTAGAATCCCAGTAGACTCCCAAAATCATTTTGTGGTCCTGTGTAATTATTAAATAATAATTACATACCCAGGGTGTCTAGCGTTTCTTAAACAAAATTTCAGAACTTTTCCAAGTTTGCCAAGGCAAAAATTAATTTTTCCAGATACCTTTATAAAAATTTGTCACATGCGAAATTTCTCATACGCCCGCAAAATCTGATTTTATGCTCAAAAACCGTTTTTAAGTAATTGTTCAGTTTATCAGGGTGAAAAATCATGCAGCTAAAATCGAAAATATTTTAATGTTTCATATTCTTTCACCTTTAACGACAATTTAATGACATTTTTGTCAATCCAATAATTTGTTGATGTTGATATAATCGAAGTGAGTTTAATTCCGTGTGTAACAATCTCTGTTTCATTAGAATTAATTGAAATTTGACTGAGTTATTGCCTTTTAAACTGATTTAAGTTTAATTTTCAATAAAGTAATTAAATTTTCAACAAAACAGTTGCATTTTGAACCAAATTGATGAATTGTCAACCTACAAAGATTTTTTAACCAAATGATCGAATTTTAAATAAAAAAAATTAAACTTCAATCAAAAAGAGTTGAATTTTTACGAAATAATTGATTTTTTTTATACGACAGTTTAATTCTTAACAAAAAGGGATAAGTTTCTCACAAAATATGTACTTGAATTTTCTACCTACAAAAATTAATTTTGAAGCAAAAAATATTAATGTTTAACAAACAAGCAACATTTTTAACAAAATAGTTGAACTTTAAACAAAATATCTGAATTTTCAACCTACAAAGATGCATTTTTAACCAAAACGACGATTTGTCAACCGAGAAGATAATTTTCTGCATAAATTGTCAAATGAATAGTTTTATTTCCAACTAAAGAAAAAAAAATCCGTAAATAAATACTTTAACCAAATAGTTGAATTTTCAACCAAAGCTGAATTTTCGACTAAAATGATGAATCTGTAAGCAAGAAAATAAATTATTAAAAAAGGAGGTAAACTTTAACCAAAAAACACAAATTTTCAATCCAGAAGACGAATATTCTACAAAGCAGTTGAATTTTCAAGCCGGAAATATTAATTTTCTACCAAAAAGACAAACTTTCAACAAAATTATTTAATTTCCAACCAAAGAGAAGAATTTTCAATAACAATAATGAATCTTCAATAAAAAAAAATTTTAACAAAGTAGTTCAACTTTTAACCCAGAAGTTAAATTTTCTAACCAAAAAGACAAATTTTCAACAAATAAAGATTTTTCAGTGAAGAAAGAAAAAAAATGTCATCCAAATTAATGAACTTTCAAGTCAAAAGACGAATATTTTTGTAAAACAGTGGTATTTTCAATCCGAAACTATTAATTTTCCATTAAAAGAGTTAATCTTTAATCAACAAGTTTCAGTTTTAACCAAAAAAGAAGAAATTTCGATCAAAAAAATTATTTTTCTATCAATAAAGACGAAATTCTAACTAAAATAGATCAAGTTTCAACAAAAAATGGAAAAATAATCATTTCAGGTAGAAAATTAACTTGAAATGAAAAAAAAACGAATTTTCAACCAAACAAAAATTTATTTTCAACGAATAATGTAATAGTGGATATTTCAAGTACAAAAGCATGACTTTTTAATCAAATTGTTGAATTTGCAACCAAATAATAAAATTCGTAACTAAAAGTATAATCTACAGAAGGAAACAACTGAAGAAAATATATATAAATAAAAGGCAAATAAATTTCTAACAAAAACATTATATCAGGGTAATCCTATTCTTCATTTTCAAAAATCACTAAGTTTACTCTGACAAATTTTTTATTTTCCCTGGCCAACAATTTAAAATTAGAATGTAAAATTTTCTAATTTATTATCCCAGAAAGTTATTTGGAGTGCCTCTTAAAGAAATTGCCTGACTTTTACAAGATTTTTGTCAAAATACCTGACTTTCCCCGGCTAATAAAATACCCTTATTTTTCCCTGATTTCCAGGTTTTTCCTGACCTACCACCATATTGTATAAATAGTGTGGAATAACTCAGTCAAATTTCAACAAAGTCTAATTAATAGAATTTCATTGTTAGCATAATTGAACTTTTTTTCTATAGATTGACAGACAAAAATAATTATATTTGAAATTTTTGTAATGAAATCGTCATAAAGTAGGAAAAAATCGGGAATAAATAAGAAGCTTTGAAATATTTTCGATAGTAGCTTCGTTATTTTCACGGTGATAGAATGAACAATTAAGTGCTAAAAAGGTGTGTGCAAAATTCAAGGATTTCCCAGGGTTTCCCAGGTAAAAAAATTTAATAACTTTTACAGGTTTTGAAAGATTTTCAGATTGCTAGACACCTTGCATACCCTTAAAATACTAGACTTATTTCAGAAAAACTTTCTACTGGTTATGTCGACCACTGAATTTAAATAAATTAAAAGAGTACGAACATCGAGATTTGATGGAAGCCGCAAAATTTAATGTTCACATAAAACCAATACGCATTCACATAAATACCAATACCAATTCACATAAAACCAGTAAGTCTCCGGAGAAGAAGGTCAGTAAAATAAAAAACGAAACTTGATCTTTAAAAAAAGGCAAGGTTTCGAACCATGTGTGGTCCCCTTTCAAGCCAGTTGAAAATTTTTTATTATAAGAAATATATTATCAAAAATAAATAAAAAATACATATTCTAGTAAAAACGTTGTTAAATACGTAAAAGTCTTAGACAATGAATTAAAAACATAAGCCTTTAAAGTGAAACAAGCGCAGTCAACAATATTTGGTGAGTCAAAAAGTCTAAATTATATTTAAAGTAAATAGTGTAGTAATAAATAACAGGAAGTAATATCTATATAACATGTATTTACCTAAGATAAATAGTTGAAAAGGCGAATAAAAGTGACAGTGATACTCGAGTGAAAGAAAATTGGAGTAAAAGAGGTGTGTGGGATCAACCAACTCATCAGCAATGCCTGCCATTATATATTTTTTGAGATATATAACGACAAAAATTAGTAGGTTGAAATTTTTTATTTCAATGTTATTGTACGTCAACATCAAAATATCTGTTTAAGTGCGAAAAAATAAAAGAAATTAGAAAAAATTCTTTGAAAATGATGAAAAAAGTTTGTGTGTTTAGGTTAGGTTCATAAAAATAACAGGATTAGTTAAAGAAAAGATGAAATCTTACTAAAATTTTTGTGCGGGGACATTGCTATGAATTGGAATAATCCCACGTTTAGTTAAAAAAGAATGAAAATTACATTATGTTAAATAAAAAAGGAGTCATATAGAGAACTCCGAAAACAACAGAAAAACGTCACCTTTAGACGCCATGAATCAACGTGTGTTCAGAAAGTCATCAATAATTAGTGTAAGTGTATTCTCTGGGACCAGGTTTTGCTTCTAACTCTTTCAACAAACAACAATTTCCTTCACACGACTTGATAGCTTCTATTGAATTTGGTATCTGGAATCTACCTTTTGACAAACAAAATTAAATTAGAGTTCACTGCTCTCAAACTATCCTCAATTTTTTGAATTCTTTTTTAAATAAACAAAAATTTCATAAAAATTTTGATTTTAATCCAGGTCTACAATTTATGAAAGACAATCCGGATATTATTTCCCTTAAGTCAGATAAAGGAAACACAACAGTTGCAATGAGAAAATCAGAATATATTGACAAAATGTCAAACCTTTTATCAGATCAATCCAAATGCAAAGAAGTTAAATTTGAATATACAGCCACCACTAAAAAATCGAATAATATTATAATTAACAGATGGGATCACAATTCACTAATTTCCTCAATTGATGCTAAATAATTAAAAGGAAATTCCACTGTTATTCCTAGAGCATATGGACTGTAAAAAATTTACAAAAGCGGTAACGCTCTTAGAATAATTATTTGTACCATTAATAGTCAACCTCCAAATTAGCTAAATTTCTTGCTAACATTCTTAAAGTTTTAACAAACAAATCTAACTATAATTCTAAAGATAGCTGGCAGTTCTTCAATGATATACAATCCTTTAAAATACCCAAACAACATTTTCTTGTTTCTTTAGGTGTGGTGAACTTATTTCCTTCGATTCCAATTGATCTAGCTCCACAAGCTATCAAAAACGAGTGGGACGAAATAGCTCCATACACTTTTATACCAAGGAACGAATTCTTAAATGCAGTAGAGTTTTGTTTAAGATTTACATATTTTAAATTCAACAATAAAAGTTATAAACAAGTGAAAGGAGTAGCCATGGGATCTCCGCTTTCTCCTGTGATAGCGGACATTGTCATGAATACTCTAGAAATCGACTATCTTTCAACCTTAAATTTTGAAATACCATTACATAAAAGATACGTTGATGACATTTTCATGATCATTCCAGAATCAAAACTACATCTAGTTTCAGAAATTTTCAAATTCATTTGATTCAAACCTTAAATTCACTTTTGGAAAAGAATTAAACTGCACACTTCATTTTTTAAACGTATCTGTCACCAGAAGTAATAATGAATCTCTTCTCACTAACTAGTATCACAAATCCACATCGTCTGGTAGATATCTACATTTTCTATCACAGCATCCTTGGTCACAAAAGAAAGGAATGATTTTCGGACTCATTGATAGAGCTATTAAACTATCTACTATTAAATTTAGACCACAAAATATTCAACTAATTCAAAAAACTTTCATTCAAAATGGTTACCCTATCAAATCAAACTCGAATCTTTTTCCGTCTACTAAAGACAAATTAGAAATTTATCAAAAAAGAAATGTAGTTCATAAATTTGATTGCTCAAATTGTGATTGTTGTTATGCTGGACATACAGGTAGAACCTCACGCTATAGAATTGAAGAACACACACGACGAAACCACAATGTATATAATATGACTGCTCTTGAAAGACATAGAATCGAAACTGGACATGATTTTGATTTTAAACATTAAAAAATATTAAATATTTTAACTTTTTCTCTCATCCTTCCTTTTTAAAAAAAAAAATCTTTTCTTGATGTTATAACCAGGTTTTCCAAGTCCTTCGTGAACTCAACGGTCAATCACGTCCTGGCCAGGGGATGGCCCCGGATTGGAAAACCAAGCTATAACAAATTTACCCATTTAAATTTCTGTTTAAGTTTTTGACAGAGGCAGTCTGGATTCAATATATTCTGCGCAAATATCCATTACCTGGTTTATTCTCGCAGAAAGAAAAATTATGATACCAAGTTAAGAGGGGGTGAGGGGGTGGTACTTATTTATAAAAGCGAGAGCCAAGCAAATATGAGAAAGCAGAAAATTACTATTATTCATAATAAGCAGAGAGGAATGTTCTACTCCTAGTCTGTCACTTCTGTCTGTTTACCGTCACTTTCTGGTCACCTCTTCTCTCTCACTCCGTTCGTGTCACCATGTGACTGTCCTTTATGTTGGGTGCCATTTCATAACCAGGTTTTCCAAGTTCTTCGTGTGCTCAACGGTCAATGACGTCCTGGCCAGGAGATGGCCCCGGATTGGAAAACCAAGCTATAACAAATGGCTGCCACTTACCTTCCAGCTGCGACTCCAGATAGCGGAGTAAACCGTGTTCGTGAGTCACACCCTTTTGACTCACGAACAACCCACGAAGCTCGTTATTTTTCTTTGTCCAGGCGCCATATAGGTTTCCCTATTCAAGTCCCGCTGGTTCCGGTCGCGTTGCAACTGCCAGGTGGACTAACTCACGCCCTATCTAGCACAAGACGAGAAGAGGGGGGGGGGGGATCACCTGAGCGAGAGAGAATTTTTCTAAGAAAGTGACGGTGATCAACTTACTACGTTTCTTTTAAAAATCAGAACAAAAATATTATTTATTTATTTGAAATCTCTACATTAAAACTTATTTAACCGAAAAAAGAAATCATCTTGGTTAAGTTCGAGCGGTGTCATAAATGGCCGACAGGTCGCCAGAGAGACCCGCTGCACTTCGAAATGGCCGCCCGAGACGCCCGCGTTCGCACCACGTCGTCCGACGTGCATTACCGAACGGTGCTCCTGAGGAACGCCTGCCTCAACTGTCTGTCGTCGGGCTTTGAGTCGGGCGTACTCCACTTCCGGGTGTCGAGGGAATCTCGGACGGTTAGCGCTACTCTTAATTTTAACACAAACGCGGTCCCGAAAAGTCACACCGCGTGGGGTCGAGAGTGGAAACTAAAAGCACTGAGAAGATTAACAGTGAAGCCACGTACCTTATGGCCAACGCGCGTATTCTTACTTCCTAGGATCCATCTTTTCATCCAAAATCTCTGACTTCCTTCAATGCGTTTTACGATTTTCGGTTCCTCCTAGCGTACCGCCGCCAAGCCAAAAACACAAGTGACAAGTCCCGCGTTCTTCTCCGCTACCTTCCTTCTCGACCCTTGCTAGTTTCGTGTCGAGTCTGTCGATTGGTCGGTTGAAGTGAAGAAGGCTTGCTTGTCGACCCCGGTCAATGGGTGCCCTCGTACCTTTGCTGCTTGCTTCCCATTGGTCCTCAAGCGCTGTCTTGAACATGGACGTTTACTGAGTCGTCCAGCCACTTCGTGGTACAGGGCTGGTCGAGTTCGTTACGTACTGCCTTCGACACTGCTAGTGGAGCTCAATGGTGTGGTGTTGCAGGGTTTATTCGGCCTGACTCGGCGATCGACTCATTACCGCTACTCGCGGCCGGTCGTGGCGCTAAGATATGGTGCCCACAGTGAAACATGGCTGCTAGTTGTGGTACCCCCACTAGGTCGGTGAAGCATGGCCGTCTGATAATGGCGCTGTGGCATGCGCGGGACTGATGTGCCGTGTTGGTTACATTCCATCCTCCCGTCCTGCTTCTTTGGTGGCTGGTAGGTTGTCGACTGTCCGCGCCGTCCGCTCGATGTTTACGGGCTGTCAGTTTACTACTCAGTTTCGATCTCGACCCCACTTATATAATTTATAAAGGATTATAATGTCGAATAAACTGAGGGTCCTCTGACGCTTCGAGGTTGATTCTACAATCTAAATACACGCCAATGTTAGGTTATGTTTCCTTAACCTAGACTTGTTTCTTGGCTGGACGGTAAGAGTATTCTTATTACATTTCTAGGAACCGTCCTTTCCTCGCGTTCGGAGGTTCGGTGCAGCTTCGGCGGAACCCCGGAAAATTGTTTTACATCTTTCTGTGTTTTCTCGAAAACCTCGTTACAATGTCTGCAAGAGTACATATAGTCACACTAATTACACAGGCCCACAAAAAAAAGTGGGTTGTGCGAGAGATCAGAGTATTGTACCCATACGTATTTTGGGGCGCTGAACACGAATCTGGCATCATTTTTCCCCAGCACGACAGGATTTCCCCCTAGATGCGGAAAATTCCCTAGTAAATCAAGTTTTCTGGGTATAAATTACCCTTGGTATTAAAATCATCTGGAAACAGATCAGGCATGATATTTTTACGTATTTTTGTACGCTAAACACGAATCTGACATCAGCTTCCTCCGAGCACCTCAGGATTTTCCCCTAGACGTGGACAAATCCCTATAAAATCAGCTTTGTCGGGTATGAAATAACCTTTGTTATTTAAATTGTCTGGAAAAAGATCAGGTATGATATTTTTATGTACTTTGGCGCGCTCAACAAGAATCTGACATCAGTTTTCCCCGAGCGCGTCAGGATGTTCCCCTAGGCGCGGACAAATCCCTATAAAATCAGCTTTGTCGGGTATGAAATAACCTTTGTTATTGAAATCGTCTGGAAAAAGATCAGGCATGATATTTCTATGTATTTTGGGGCGCCCAAAGCGAAACTGACATCAGTTTTCCCCGATCACGTCCGGATTTTCCCCTAGACGCGGAAAGTTCCCTATAAAATCAGCTTTTCTTTTTTATTTATGAAATAACCCTTGTTATTGAGATCGTCTGGAGAAAGACCAGGCATGATGTTTTATGTATTTTTGTGCGTACAATTCGAATCTGAGACTACTTTCTCTTCAACACATCGGGGTTTTCCCCTGGACGCGGAAAATTCTCTAGAAAATCAGCTTTATCGTGCATGAAATAACCCTTGGTATTAAAATCACCTAGAAGCAAATCAGACATGATATTTTTACGTATTTTGGGGCGCTGAACACGAATCTGACATCAGCTTTCCCCGAGCGCGCCAGGATTTTTCCCTAGACGCGGAAAATCCCCTATAAAATCAGCTTCGTCGGGTATAAAAGAACCTTTGTTATTGAAATCGTCCGGAAAAATATCAGGTATGATATTTCTATGTATTTTGGGGCGCTGAACACGAATCTGACAACAGTTTTTCCCGAGCGTGTCAGTATTTTCCCCTAGATGCTGAAAATTCCCCATAAAATTAGCTTTATCGGGTATGAAATAACCCTTGTTATTGAAATCGGCTGGAAAAATATCAGGCAGGATATTTTTATGTATTTTCGGGAGCAAGACCAGAAAAACAATATAATAAAATTATAATTCTAGTATGGAAACCTAGGTAATGTCGAAAAATTCTGATGAGATGTGCTTTTAGTTAGGGTGACGTTATACCCGCGAGAATTGTGTTCATAGGAAATTTATCGTATCTAGGGGAAAAGCCTGGCCTGCTGATGAAGAACCAAGTGCAGATTCGTATTCAGCAACCCAGAATACATCAAGATATGATTTTCGGGTCGCCTTCCAGATGAATTCAATTATTTTCTAGGGAATTTTTAGCGTCTAGTGTAAAAGTCTGACGGGATGAGGGTAAACTAACGTCATATTCGTATTTAGAGAACTAAAATATATGAAGATATTATACTCCGACCTGTTTACAGACAATTTCAAAAACAAGGGCAATTTCAGACACAAAAAAGCTGTTTTTCTAAGAAATTTTCCGCGTCCAGGAGAAAACCCCGATGTGTTGAATCTAAAGTAGTCTCTAATTCGCATTCTGCGTACCAAAATACATAAAACATCATGCCTGGTCTTTTTACAGACGATTACAATAACAAGGGTTATTTCATACCCGACAAACCTGATTTTATAGGGAATTTTCCACGTCCAGGAGAAAACCCCGATGTGTTGGAGAGAAAGTAGTCTCAGATTTGTATTCTGCGCGCCAACATACATAAAACATCATGCCTGATCTTTTTCCAGACGATTTCAATACCAAGGGTAATTATAACCAGAAAATTTAATTTATTAGGGAATTTTCCGTATCTGGAGGAAAATCCTGACGTGCTGGGAGAAAACTGACGCCAGATTCGCGTTCAGCGCCCAAAATACGTATAGGAACCATACTCAAATCTCTCGCACAAGTCACTTTTTTTTGTGGGCCTGTGTAATTATTTGACAATTTGACCTTATTAAGTAAAGACTCAATTTACTCACAATTATATTCATTCATCAACCGACGGCATTAGCTGCAAGGTGAATCTCGGCTCGGGAAGAGTCCATATGTCGCAAACCATTTCGAGCGCGGAAGCAAATGCAAATCATATTCAATATGTTATTATATATAGTATATATATATATATATGTATATATAATACATATTATTATATATAATAATTATTTTAATAATAATATAAATTATAAATCGCATATTAAATCGTATTTAATCAATCTATGATTAGAATCACATTCGAAGAATTGTTTATTTTTTAAACCTGTGATTACACGCGCATGAACCAGTGATACATTGAATGAATGTGATTTATAATTCTCATTGTGGACCTCCCTGACACAAGCGCTGAGATGTCTTGCAGTGACCTTTGCCTCACGTTCGATTCTGATTTCGTCTTAATCAAAAAATGAAGATTCTAATCACATTAGATTCTAATCAATAGCATAAATCGAAATAAATCATAATTATACAAAATAATACATATTATTATATGTATATGTATATGTGACCGTCCGCGAAGAAAGGGACCTAAGGCGGAAAAAATATTTTTTGATTTTCTTACGCCAATCGATAGTTTCTGAGTAATTCTTTCATTTCCAATAATCAGAAATTGTTTAAGTTAATTACTTTTCTTGTTATTAAGCTACAAATATAGGCATAACAAGCGTACGCGGAGAACGAACGAGAGGCCTACGAAAGTCAGCCCCACCACTTACCACACAAGTGTACGTGACGTGTCCGTGAGTTCCACTGGCTCGTGGCTAAAAGTGGGTGGCAAGTGGAGGGAGTGCTTTTCGTAGA
>JAABKJ010007532.1:4113-20888 GCA_011634705.1 Andricus grossulariae | reverse complement strand
GATAACAATTATTGCATAATTTAGAACTTCAATTTACTCGCATCTCGGAAACCAAAATTGAAATCTATTTGCAAATCACCCATATATATTACATTTCGACGAAAAAATTTTTTCTTCTTTCAATGAATATCTAATAATTTGAGTTTTTTCGGCCAAATTCGTTCTTCTTGGGTGTCATCAAAATTCCAAATCAAGGACATTAGCACCTTGTTGAGGATAAATGGACGATAATAATGAATTGCAGTAAAGACCAGAATGTCATTTCTTGGCTTCTTGGTTTCTTGGTTGTCTCGGGATTAGCATATCGTGGACGGAGAATTAACTGAAGTCATAAAACCTGCAAAAGGGAGATATCCATCTCGACACCTGGTACTCGTTCACACGACCGCGACAGTGTCACGAGACATTAATCCCTTAATTTGCCAGGAGACTGGTCAACCAATTCGCTTAGCTTAGCCTTAGCCTTAGCTCAACTTAGCTTAGCCGAGCTAGGCGAATGTATGATTCAAGCTTCCTACGACTTGTATTATGAGTATGACACCTACGGGGGCGATACCTTTGATAGAACCGCTCGCTACTCCCACGCAGACACGACTCAAACGAGAAATCACCATTTGCTGATAATAAATCATTTTTTAAAAGCTTTACAATCCAAATTACGTATTCAAATCTCAATAAATCGACCTTGGAAGCACTCAATTTGAACCATTTATATTTTTCTAGTCAAAAGCACTTTTTAAATCAGTCAATTTGGCTCGCTGATGAAATCAGTCATTTTTAATGATCCCAATTTGTCGAATTTATAACAAAGAAACATCAAGTTTCAGCCAAAAAAGGATCATTTCAATTTTCTGTTACAACATTAGTATTTTCATAAAAGAAACAAGAGTTTTCATCAAAATAATGAATTTTTAACTAAGCATTTCAACTTGTAACAAGATAGTTGATTTTTCAACAACAGGAAATTAATGCTCTCCCGAAGATATTAATTTTCTACCAAAACGGACGAATTTTCAACAAAATTCATGCATTTTGGACCAAATAGTTGATTTTGTAACTAAAAAAGATCAATTTTTAATAAAAAAATGGAATAGTTCAATTTTCAATTGATAAAATTAATTTTCAAGCAAAAGAACGAAAGATTTTTGAACAAAATAATTAAAAATCTAACAAAAGAGATGAATTTTCAACCAGCAAAATTAATTTTCAACAAAGTAGTTCAAATTAAAAAAAAAAAAAATTTCAACAAAAAAAGGGGAATTCTTAACCAAGAAGATTGCTTTTCTACTAAAAAGGCGTGTTTTCAACAAAATACGTGATTTTTCAACTAAAAAATGTGAATTTCAAATCAAGAAGATTAATTTTCTAGCAAAAAAGAAGAATTTTCAACAAAATACAAGAATTTTCAACCAAAATAATGAATTTTCAACTAAAAAGGTTAGTTTTCACCAAAAAATCGATTTTCCAACAAAATAGTTCAATGTTTAACCAAACCGATGGATTTTTAAAATGAAAATTATGAATCTTTGATGAAAAAATTAATTTTCAACAAAGTAGTTCAAATTAAAAAAAAAATTAGTTTTTTCAACAAAACAAAGTGTGAATTCTTAACCAAGAAGATTGATGGTCTGCTAAAAAAGGTGTATTTTCAACAAAATACGTGATTTTTTAACTATAAAGTTGAATTTTCAAGTAACAAAGATTAATTTTCAACCAAAAAATCGAATTTTCAACATAATGGTTAAGTTTGCAACCAAGCAGATGAATTTTTTACTACAATTACGAATCTTTCACGAAAAAGTGAATTTTCAACCAAATGGATGAAGTTTCATTTAAGAAGATTAATTTTCTACCGAAAAAGACGAATTGTCAATCAAATACAAGATTTTTTAAACGAAAAGTTGAATTTTTAACTAAAAAACATGAATTTTCAATAAAAAATGGAATAATTCTGTTTCCAATGAACAAAATTAATTTTCAGAAAAACAAAAACGAATTTTGAATACAATAATTAAATATTTAATACAAGAGATGAATTTTCACCTAAAATTACATATTTTTAACCAAAGAAATGATTAGTTAATGAAGTAGTTCAATGTTCAAACAAGTTTTTTAATTTTAACCAAAATATGTGAATTCTTAACCAATAAGATTAATTTTTTACCAAAAAAGTAGAATTTTCAACTCGAAAGATTAGTTTTCAACCAAAATATCAAAATTTTAACAAAATACTTGAATCCTCAACCAAAAAGTTGAATTTTTAATTTAAAAAAGATTACTTTTTAACAACAACAAAAAACGAATTTTGAACAAAATAATTAAATTTGCCGCAAAAGAGATGAGTTTTCAATTAAAATGATTAATTTTCGTTTTAAAAAATGAATAATTAAGAAAGTAGTTCAAGATTAAAAAAACTTGTTTCATTTTCAACTAAAAAGGTTAGTTACCACAAAAAAAATCGAATTTTTAACAAAATAGGTAAATGTTTAACAAAACCGATAGATTTTTTTATTAAAAAATATGAGTCTTTGATAAAAAGTTAATTTTCAACTAAATAGATGAATTTTCTACCGCAAGAAGATTAATTTCCTACCAAAAAATACTAATTTTCAACGAAATAGTTGCATTGTCAACCAAAGAGATGAATTTTCAACTAAATTGATGAATGTTCAACGAAATTTTTAAAATTTTTAACCAAACAGTTCTATTTTTAATAAAAAAGATCAAATTCCCATAAAAAAAGATAAATTCGAAACTAAAAATGATCTAACAATAAATACTGTAATTTTGAATGTGAGAGGAAAGAAAGTTCGGAAAAAATGGGGAATTTATTTAAAAGTTAATGAATTTTTGCTAAAAAGATTCAGAGGAAATTTCGTAGAATTTCGGGGATTTTACTCAATCTTAGTTAATTTTCACTAACAAACTTTGAACAGAGAATTTTTTAAAGGAATGATAATTTAGAGTTGGTTCAGGAAATTTTCCAAAAGATTTATAATTCTGAGTTACATCTCGATTTAAAAAAGAAGTACAATTCGGACTTGGTACAGTGAATTTTCGAGAAAAATTTTAATTTAGATCTGGAAAAAGGAATTTTTCAAAAGAATTACAATTTTTACTTGGAACGGGGAATTTTCGAAAGAATCGTGATTCTGATTCGGAACAGAGAATTTTCGAAAAGAACTATAATTCTGAGTTATAGTGAATTTTCGAGAAAAATTATAATCTTGAGTTGGAAAAGGAAATTTTCAGAAGTCATTCAGAATTGAATCAGAGAAAATTCGTATTAAATAATTATTATTATTATTTTTTTTGAAAAAGGGTATTTTCGAAAAGAACTGTAATTATGACATGGAACAGGGAATTTTCCAAAAGAATTAAATTTTTAGTTGGGACATGGAAATTTCAAAAAGAAGTATAATTACTAAATCGGGAAAATGAAAAATTTACCGTAAGAGAACCGGGAATTTAAAATCATACTTCTGGTAGAGACTCTGGAAACTAATATTCAATTCACACATAAATTCTGCAAACTACATAGTTATAACGTCTACTTTATCTGATTTGAAATTATCGAGCCCGTAAATTGGACCACTTTAGAATTAATTAATGTCTCTATCGTAAACGAAATTCAAATCTGTATCGATTTTCCTCCGGGATTTAATAATTCCGTATAATATTCCTGAACGTCCAAGTACAATGTATTACCTTGACTTGTAAAAAGATAAGTGTTAATGCGATGAATGCATAAGTGATCAGGCGGTTGAATGAATGTGAGATCATTGAATCGACTGAACTAATTATTCATCTGAAAAAAACCGACAGGAAGGAGTGGACAAGTCCCTCATTAAAATCTGGTGTTACGAGTTGAGACATTTCTTTTAATTATTTTGTAACCGAAATTAATCTCCATTTCCTGCAAGACTTGATTTGTTAAGGACCTTTAAAATTTATCAATATTTATTCCGGGAATTTTGTTGGTCGGGTAAGTCAGGGATTTGAAGAAAAAAAAACGTCGAAAGTTCAGATAATGTCATTATAGTCACTTTAAAAAAATAAAAAGATCACTTTTCTTTTCGTAAATTAACCTATGGATTTCAAAATATTTTAACAATTTTATAGGACGTATTAGGTTTTATGATATTTTTAAAGATTAAGGGATTTGATAAGATTTCCGAGGATTCCAATAATTTCAAGGGATTTTGAAAGCTTTCAGGGCATTTTAAACAATTTTCGAAGATTTCAGGATGATATAATATTTAATGGATTTTAAAGAATTTTTAATTTATTTCAATTATTTGAAGGAATTTTGAAGAATTTGATATATTTTAGGTTATTTAAAAACATTTCAAGGAATTAGAGTTTTAGAAAATTTCAAGTTATTACAAAAGATTTTAAATATCTCACTATATATTTAATAGATTCCAAAAATTTGAAGTGATTCCAAAGGACTTTCAAAAGATTAGACGATTAGGGTATTTTTTAAATCACAATGAATTTTCAAACGTTTTGAAATATTTTCTGGTATTTTGAAAGATTTCAATAAATTTTGTAATAGATTTCAATAATTTGAAGGTATTCCTAAGGATTTTTAAAGATTTTAGGGTGTTTTTAAAACTTAAAAAAAAATTGCAAGCGCTTCAAAAAGTTTCTAGGGATTTCAAAAGATTTGAAAGGATTTGAAATATTTTACCATTTTTTTCTTTTAAATTCCAAGGAATTTTCAATAAGTTTGAAAAATTTCAAGAGATTTCAATAGATTTGAAATATTTGAGGCTATTTTAAAAGATTGAATGGGATTTGAAAGGATTTAAAATAATTTAAGGTATTTTAAAATATTCCACGGAATTTTCAATTGATATCAGTAATTTAATAGGATTTTAGAGGATTTGGAATATTTTAGGGATTTTTAAAAGATTCCAAGGAAATGATTTCAAATATTTTTGGGTGTTTTAAAATATTTCAAAAAATTTTAAATATTTTAGGGTATTTTAAATTATTCCAATTCATTTTCAAGAGCTTTGAAAAAAGTCAATGTGATATGAACAGGTTTTAAAGGATTTTAAATATTTTAATGTACGTTAAAAGTTACCAATGAATTTTCGAGAGCTTCAAAAAGGTTTAAGGCCATGTGGCAAATGGGCCACGTGACTGGCTTCCTACCTTACCGACACTTTTTTTATTTGTAAACTTATTTTCACACGAATAGCCACGCCGAGTTGAAAATTTGGGATAATAAATAAAAAGCAGTAAGAAACGCGGCTCTGGTCCTAAATTTTTATAATTATGAAAAAAAAAAAATATTTACAAAAAAAGCTTCTTTTATAATTATCAAAATTGAGGACCAGAGCCGCGTTTCTTAGTGCTTCTTATTTATTATTCCAAATTTTCAACCCGATGTAGCTATTTGTGTGAAAATAAGTTTACAAATAAAAAAAGTGTCGGTAAGGTAGGAAGCCGGTCACGTGATCCACTAGTCACATGGCCTTAAGGGAATTCGAAAGATTTCAAAGAATTTTAAATATTTTAGTTTTTTTTTTAATCCAAGGAATTTTCAAGCGATTAAAAAAATTTCAAGTGATTTCAAAAGATTTTAAAGGATTGGAAATATTTTAGGATATTGTAAGAGATTCCAAGGAACTTTTAATTGATTTTAGTAATTTTATTGGATTTTGAAGGATTGGGAATATTTTTTATTTTAAATTATTCCAAGGCTTAAAAATTTCCAAGGGATTTCGAGAGGTTTTAAAGGATTTGAAATATTTTAAGGCTTTTAAAGTTATTGCGAGACATTTTCAAGAACTTTAAAAAGTTTAAAGAGATTTCAAAAGATTTCAAAGGATTTACAATATTTTAGGGAATTTAACAATATTCCAAGGAATTTGTAATCGATTTGTGTAAAAGATTCTAAAGCATTTTCAAGAGATTGAAACAGTTTCAAGGGATTTTCAAAGATTTTAATGATTTTAAGGTATTTAAAAGAATTTGCATGTGGTTGTAAATAATGTTATAGAATTTGGGAAGATATGGAACAATTATATAGGACTTGTAAGGTTTTAAAATATTTCAAAAGATTCCAATGGATTTTATAAGATTTCTGAGGATTTTTATGATTTTAAGGGATTTTAAAAGTTTTTAAAATAATATTTTAGTGGATTTCAAGGAATATATTCACATAAGAAGGGAGGGATTTCATAGGGTTTCAAAGATTGAAACAGATATTCAAATATTTTTTGCAATTCTTTGGAAATTTACCATGAATTCTTATTAATTTATTCTGAAGTTTTTTAAATTAACTTGATTTTCATCTAATTTTACTGACATCACTTGCTTTTTTTCTCAATTCATTTGAATTCTTTTGAATTTAGCTTAAAATTTTTTGAAAGTCTTACGAATTTATCATGAAGTCGTTAAAAATCACCTGGAATTCTGATAAATTTCATCGAGAATAATAAGTATAAAATTTATCAATTTAAAACTGTTTTAAATTGTATAAATGTTACAAGATTAGAATTTTGGTCTTCAAATATTGATGGGCAGGGAAAATGAAAAATTAGTCAGGGAAAAATGAGGGAATTTTGAAAATGAAGTTTTGTTATGCCACCCTCTTTGAGATCTTTGAAATTGATAAATATTTAGGATTAACCGAAAATTTGGTTTCAGGTGATTCAGTCGCAATTGTCTCTCGCACCGGATATTGGAATGCCATTGGCCGACGAGGCTTTCGACGGATCAGGATCAGGGTCCTTGTCGGGAAGGGATCGGGACATGGACGATGACTTGGGAGACGACGAGGATGGTCACGAAGCTTCCGGATCAGGAATGTTTCCACCAACCACACTAGGTATTAATTTCAAACCTACTTCTTTATTCAAATCATGCGGTTTAGAGTTGTCCTTTTTCAGGCTGCCTTCAAATACGGAAGCCTGATATTTGCTTTCTTGATTTATTGCTCCATTAGTTGCTGCGATTTTATCACAATAAAAGAATCTAAATTTTCAATTTGAATATCTCTAGAGAGAAAGAGTCCAAAAATAGAAATCCTTGAAACTTGCGGGTCAGTAACTTTTCAGAGATTAAAATTGGTAATAACGAAATAAATACATTTTTAACCAAGAAAAAATTTAATAGATGGTATTTCCACAAAACAAAGGATTCTAGATTTAAATTAAAAACAGTTAAATTCATCCAAAAAGTCGCATTTTCAATACAATAGTTCAATCCTTTCAACCAGTTAGTTTAATTGTTGAATAAAAAAGATCAATTTTCAATCCCAA
This sequence comes from Andricus grossulariae, assembly GCA_011634705.1. NCBI lineage: Eukaryota > Metazoa > Arthropoda > Insecta > Hymenoptera > Cynipidae > Andricus > Andricus grossulariae. Next base: position 13,611 of record JAABKJ010007532.1, on the reverse strand, counting down.
ATGGAATTATTAAGTTTTCAATTGAAAAATTAATTTTCAACAAAATACTTGAATTTCCAAGTTAAAAAATTATTATCAGACAAAAACCCGATTTTTGAACAAAGTAATTAGATACTCATCAAAAGAGATGAATTATCAACTAAAATGATAAATTTCCAACGGAAAACAGGAAAGTTCTCAATCACGAAGAATAATTTTCTACCAAAAAAGACCAACTTTCAACAAAATACAAGAATTTTCAACAAAAAAGTTGAATTTTTAACTAAAAAATATACATTTTCAACCATAGATTCGAATTTTCAATAAAATAGCTCAATTTTCCACCGAACAGATAGATTTTTAACGAAAATGATGAATTTTAATAAAAAAAAATGTCAAAAAAGTAGTTCAACTTTCAAAAAATTTGTTTAATATTCAACCAAAAAAGGTGAATTCTCAACCAAGATTAAATTAAAAGACATGAATTATCAACTAAAATGATGAATTTTTCCCAAAAAAATTAATTTTTAATAAATAAGTTTATCTTTCAAAAAGTTTAATTTTCAACCGAAAAAGTTCAATTCTCAACCGAGAAGATTAATTATCTACTAAAAATTGACGAATTTACAACAAAAAAGAAGAATTTTCTACCAAAAAGTTAAATTTTCAACTAAAAAAGATTAATTTTCAACCAAAAAATCGATTTTTCAAGAAAGTAGTTTAATTTTCAACTGAACAGATGCATTTTTTACTCAAATTATGAATTTTCATTTTAAAAAATTTAATTAAAAAAAAAACGAATGATGAATTTTCAATTTAAAAAATTAATTTTCATTTAAAAAAAAACGAATTTTAAACGAAATAATTGAATATTCAACAAAAGAGATGAATTATCAGCTAAAATGATGAATTTTTCCCCAAAAAATTAATTTTTAATCAATAATTTCAACTTTCAAAAAAGTTGTTCAATTTTTAACGGTAAAAGTGTAATTATCAACCGAGAAGATTAATTTTCTCCCAAAAAAAGACGAATTTTCAACAAAATAGAATAATTTTTTACCAAAAAGTTGAATTTTAAACTAAAAAAGATTCATTTTCAATCAAAAAATCGATTTTTCAAGAAAGTAGTTAAATTTTCAACTGAATAGATACATTTTTAACTAAAATTATGAATTTTCATTTTAAAAAATTTATCTTTCAACAGAAAAAATAACGAATTTGAAAAAATGGATGATTTTTCTACGAAATAGTTGAATTTTCATCCTGTAAAGGAAAACAAAAGAGGTAATTTACCACCAAATTGTTGAATTTTCAACTAAAATGATGAATTCTCAACCGAACAAAAATTTAATTTTGTACAAAGTTTTTCAACTTTAAACCAAATAGTTGATTTTTCAACAACAACAAAAATGCATTCTCAACGAAATATTAATATTTTAACAAAAAAATATTTAAGGTTCCAATCAAAAACAGTTTAATTCAACCACAAAAGACGAATTTTCAACAAAATAGTCGAATCTTCATCCAAAATAGTTCAATTATCGACCAAAAAGGATGAATTTTCAACCAAGAACATTCATTGTCTTAAAAGAAAGACGAATTTACAAGCAGAAAAGATCAATTTCTAACCAAGAATGGAATAGTTACGTTTTCAGTGAAGAAAGATAATTCTCAATCAAAAAAAAGTCGAATTTATAGAAAATATTTAAATTTTCAACCAGAGATGAATTTTTAACTAAAATGATTAATCTTAAAAAAAAATCAACCACAAATATAATGGTAGACTTCTGAACAAAAACAAAAAACTTTCAACCAAGAATAATTTTATTTTGTTATTGGGTTCTATTAGTTCACTTCGAATCTAAGCGAAAACACGAGAAAAAGAGGATGTTTCTTGAAAACAGGGTAAATTAAAAGTATTCTCTTTTATAGTTAAAAATTTATCTTTTTTTATTGAAAATTCACTTTCTTGTTGAAAATTCTTCTCCTTTTACTGCTTGTGTAAAATATATAATCATTGAAACTGGAACTATTTTTAATTTATATAATAACAAATTTTTGACATAAATGTTTAATTATACTTATAAGTAGCACGATTCAATTATTAATGAAAGGATTTTTAGATGAGAAAATATTCTTGATTATGAGAACGATTTAAAACATATAAAAATAGTTTATTGAACAAGTTTAATGTTTTATCGAGCGTTTTCATATCGCCCTAAATAGATTTTCAAGGATCTATGTATATCCAATCTAAGAAAATAAATCCTTTAAGGACAGAAATCATTACAAAATAATTTTCCCTTTTTTCCCCCTTGTTCGTGACAAAAATTACACTAGATTCCCTTTTTTTTGAGCTCTTTTTGTGCTATGGTCCCTGATATTAATTTCTTTAACTAATCTGAGTTTCTCCCTCTTTGCAGATCCTACGAACGAGATAACCCGTCGCAAAGAGAATGCAGGGTCCGGTTCGACGACCATATTGGTATCCCTCGTCGCTCTGAGCTCCATCTGCATCTCCCTCGTGGCTTAATTCTCGACATTAACTGCGGGAGAGCAAAAAGAGAAGCAAGACGAATCGCAAGATTCGCAATCAGAGATCGGTGAACAACCGAGTGCGTGTGTCGGTACGGAGAAAACTTTTTGATACTGAGACGATCTTTTCGGAAGGAAAACGCGACTTTTCAGCGATTCATTCGCACCCTGCTTTTATTGAAAAACTATTTTGATTCTGCGATTTTAATCCTCGGTGGCCAGCTTTAAATCAATTGCCATTTTTAATCAATAATCAACTTTTTAAAAGACTTTTCAAGATATTCTTCTGACGCTTCTAATATATTTTAGGCTTTTTTTCAAATGATGACGCATTTGCCATAGAAAATTGTAAGGCTCGTGATATGTTTGCGAAACATTTTCTGAACTCTCTGAATTTGTAAGACACTTTTGATTTTGGGTTGTGAATTTTTATAAGTTTTAAGCTTACTATTCAGTATTGGAATCTCTCGATATTTTAAATTTGCGAAGGAGGCTTGAAATTTGCAGAGTTCAGAAAATTGTTTCGCGTGTAACGAGATCGTAGATAATTTTCGCCTCTGTGCAAGAGTCTTTTCGTTTCTTAGCTGCCAAATTACGCAATTAATCGGATGCGCAGGTTCTATATTGCATCCCAAAACGCCTCCGAAATACAGTAATTGCGTCCTGCTGAAAAAAAGTATAGGGAATTGGTGAATTTGATAGAAATCTTATACTTTTCTATCAACAGATTCTCATTAAATCTCTATGAAATCCTATCTTCTAAGATTTTAGAAATTTGTATCAAGTCTATCCAGAGAGAAATCTTATATTTTTCTATCAATAGTTTCTCATTAAAATTCTATAAAATCGTATTGCCACAGGACTTGTATCGATTACTATGTTTCAGAATCTTGGAAGTTTTTTTCGAACTCTATCCTTCGAGAAATCTTATACTTTTCTATTAAAATTTTCTTTGTAGAAAAGTATAAGATTTCTCGAGAAGTAGAATTCGATAGAAATTTTCCAGGACCTGGAAAATATGATTTAACACAAGCGCGGATAAGATTTGGTAGAGTTTCAATCGGAAAATATTTATAGAAAAGTATAAGATTTCTGGACGCAATGAGTTAGAAAAAAACTTACAAGATTCTGAAAAATAGGATTTGATACAAGTCTTGTGCGTTTAAGATTTGAAAGAGTTTCAGTGAGAAAATGTTGATAGAAAAGTATAAGACTTCCGGAAAATATAAAGGAAATTCTTAAAATTGCGGATACAGAAAATGAATTGAAAAGTAATAATTTTTTTTATCAAATCCTCTAAAACTTTTTCAGCAAGGCGTGCAAACGAGACGGTCCCTGTAGGTATTCCCGTGGCGTGACGGCGACGGTGATTCGTTTTTGTACATTTATTGAGTTCGAATCATTGAGAGTTAGTGCCTTTTTAAATAATGTTCGGGCCACCTCACGTCTGTAAAATACCTATAAATAATGCTGTACAGGGCTTTCTTGCTACATATGTGTGAATGCGCTCTCTTCTATCTAGGAAAGATTTTCAATCTCTTTTTCAAACGTTGGATTTTGGAAATATCTTTCCAATTGGGCCATTTTTCCCGACAATTAGAAATTCCTTTCCTAAAGATTGGAGAACGTTTTTAACCAAGATTTGAAAATCTTTTAAGAATGATTTTTCTCAGAGATACTTTCAAAGTCTCTTCAATTTTTTTTTTTTTTTGTAACTTTAGACTTAAGCTTCTTCGTTGAAGATGCAAACCCGGTGACGCAATTTTTGCACCTTTCGACGATCGATAATAGGTAGATAAGTATCGAAAACAATTTATGGCAGGGATGTGCAAGAAAAAAAGTCAAAACTTGAAAGTTTCGAAGAGGTTCGTTATCTCGAAATATTGTATGTTCAAAAGAACACTGTAGTTTCTGATTTTGAATGAGCGAGGAGAGTTTCCAGGGTGTTACTTGACCGGGAAACCCAGGAATTGACCGGGATTTTTCTCTAGAATAGAAATTAAAAGTGATTTCATGTATTTTATTACTCTACTTCTGATTTGGAAGAGGGAATCTGTGAAAAAATCATAGTACTCACTTGGAACAGGGAATTTTTCAAAACAATTACAATTCTGACTTTGAGGCAGGGAATTTTCATCGATTTATAATTCTGAGTTAGGACAGGGAGTAAATAAATGATATATTTTCCAAGTCACATAAAAAAATTGAAACTATTTAAATTTCCATGAATTATAATTTTTACTTTGGGGCAGAGAATTTCAGTAAAGAAATATAATTTTGACTTTTGAACAGGAAATTTCGTAACCAATTATAATTTTGATTTTGGGACAGGCATTTTCCAAACTTTGGGGACAGGGAATTTTCTAAAAGAATTATAATTCTGACGTAGAACTGTAAATTTTCGTAAAGAATTATAATCTTTACTTTAGAAGAATGGAAATTAAAAAGAATCCCTGTTCCAAGTCAGTTTTGTAAAAAAATATAATTCTGACTTGGAACAGGGAAATTTTTGAAGTAAATTTAGATGTGACAATTATCCTGACTTGGAGCAGGGAATTTTTGGAAAGAATTATAATTCTTAGATAGAACTGGGAATTTTTGACACAGAACGGTAATTTTTGAAAAGAATTTTTATTCTGATTTGGAAGAAAGGAATTTAAAAAGAATATGTTCTAAGTCAGAATTGTCACAATTTGAAACTTTCCCTTTCCAAATTTCAAGAAAAAAGAAACGATAATTCTGAATTATAATAGAAAGTTTTGTAAATAAATATCATTTTGTTTTGACTGGGAATGTTGGAACCGGGAATTTCGTAAAAAATGATAATTTTGTCTTGGAACATGTCATTTTGGACATACAGCGGAAAACTTTAGAAGCTAATTTGAATTCTGATTTATAAAAAGGGAATTTACAAAAAATACCGTATTTATAATAGAGTATATTATAAATAAATATAATTCTGACTTGGAACAGGGAATTTTCGTATAGAATTATTATTTGACTTGGAACAGAGAATTTTTGACGTAGAGCGGGAATTTGGAAAACAATTTTAATTCTGATTTAGAAGAAAATTAAAAACTAGAACCTGTTCACATTTAGAATTATAATTCTTTTACGAAATTCTCTATTCCAAGTCAAAAGTGTGATTCTAATGAAGAAAAAGGATCTAATGTTCCAACTCAACTCAGAATTATAATTCTTTTCCAAAATTACCTGTTCCAAATCATACATTTTTTCAAATCTTAAAAATATCTAGAAATCTTTATAAATCCAACGGGTAGACACTTTGGTTACTTCTAAGGCTCAAAATGAACTTAATTCGATCAAGTTCCGATTTTTTTGCACAACTCTTATTTATAGTTATAAATAAAAAAATTGCGGCGAGATGCGTAGGATTGTGAGTGCTGGCACTGACACTGCTGAATGGAAACGCTGATAATATTTATGTGCTTGTAAAGGTAGGATCGAAATTCTAGAAGAGTTGTCGCATCGATCTGATTACATTTCTTTTTTTTCGTGTCAAATTTCGAGCCATTATTGGCAGAATCTTGACGCCATTCTCGAGACACATGGATGTTCTCGCGTGGGATGGATATTTACGAACATGTGACATACAAGATAAGACACGAAAACTAATTTATTAACGCTCTTACGTCCATTACACTTCTTCACCTCTCATTTTATCACAGAAATCTAAAATTATTCGAATCTGAAATGAATCGAGACGAAGATTTAGTGCGTGAAAAAATAATTATTTAAATTTATTTAATTTTCATACGTTTGAGTATATTAATCTTTTCTTTAGTATTTTTAAAATCGAGCCTTTTTTATGCTTTGAGAATCGAGAAAGGTGCAAAAGTCAAAAAGTGTGAAAGAGACTGATGAGTTAAGGGCTTGTAAATAGGGAGTGAGTGATGTATTTATATAAAATATTATTAATATTATGCATTATATATTATACACCGACCTAAATCTGATTAGGGTTTAAACGATCGAAATAATTATTGACAAGTTAACATTATTAACTACACAGTAACAATTCTTTTTATGTATACGCAAAGTGTACAAGGTATGTCCGGATGCGTGAGTATTGTTAAAATTCCAGCTGTTTTCCCTTTTTTTTTTTTGTAATATATTTAGGAAGAGATTTTTTAGCCGGGTTTCTTGGGGTAAAATTAAAAAAGTGTAAAAGCAATATTACTGTGCTTTATATTCAACCAATTATTTTATATCCTATTTTTTGCAACGATTTACACCGGAATTTCCGCAGATGAAGTGGCAAATTTATGTCTTCCTGCTCTCAATTCGAGATCACGTACTCTTTCAAGTTGATAATTAGTCCATTATATTCGATCCGACATTGCCTAGATGTAAATCGCCACGACGCGTAGTGTTTAGTGTTAGATTTGAAAGCCTACTACGTTTGGCACACGTCTGTGATTATTTAAAAAAGAAAGAAAACTTGAAAATAAAGATATATTTCCCGTCGGGGGATCGTTAGTGAAATAAATTCGAAATTGTATTACAGTGATGACGTAATATATTGTAACATATTATAGTAATTCGATCGCCAGTCAATCATAAGACTCGTTTCTCGAGCAGCCACTAAAACAACTTTCTGAAAACAATGTTTTTTATCATTATTCATGTTGATTCACAAGGGGAGTGCCAGGTTTTTTGTTTGGATTGATAATTTTTGTAAATAAAGGTAATAATTAAGTAAAATTGTGAAGTTCCTAGGACCCAAGGTTTGAACAGTTTCGAGAAAAACTAAAAAAGCTAGAAAAATATCTCTTCCAACTAAGCTTTTTACGGATTTGACTCCCTCTGTCTACACTTATCTTTTTTTATTAATTGATTCATTAATTTATAATGCATAAGCATTTATATTTTAACATAAGAGAATGAAATTGTATTGGAAGTACAAGTTTTCGTTCAATTTTACTCAATTTACCTTTATTTACAAAAATTATGAATCCAAACAAAGAAAACATTACCTGGCACTTAGCCAACGCAGAGAATAAGATGAGAATATTTCGTATTCGGAATATTCTGACCACTTTATTATAATTTTCTTTTTTTAATGGAGTTTTTATTGGCAAGCTCAAGTCTTTTACAGTGCCATGTGTGTCGATTTAAGAATCCGGAACGCACAATTTGGAGGACTAATCACGCTGCTTTGTTAGTCAGCTGACCGCGAACCCCTCGATTGAACGAATGCAACATACGTAGTGTTGTATACATAAATAAATGTTATCAGAATCTAAGGAAATTATTAACTATTGTCAGTTGATTAAGTCGCGGCTCTCGCGACAATGTTCGAGTAAATGGCGAATAAAACACTTATGCGAAACAAAATGTCTTTTCTTCACTGAAAAAAGGTGCTTCATTGACTCCTTTTCACCTCTCACTAAATTCGAATTTCGAAGAAATAATAATCTAGATAAGTAGGTAACGATAATAATATATTTTCTGTATATATATACATCGAAATACTTAGGTATAAGTTAATATATAACGAAACGGATTCCAATCTTCATAGAAGAGAATACATTTTTTGTTCTCAATTTATTATAAAAAATTCTTGTTGCGTCCTTCTAATACTCGATATAAAATTGTATAGTCTTTTTTTATAATATCTTGTTTCAGGGTGGCCGAAAAACTTCGTTTTCAAAATGCCCTGATTTTTTTTCCATTTTCGATTTCATTTTCCCAAATTCTAATCTTGTAATATTTTTAATATAGAATTTTTCACAAATGGAATAAAATTTTTTTTAAATTTATATTTATAAATAAATTTCTATCCCAAAAAGTGTCTAAAAGTGACATTAATATGCATTAATAATGTGAATATTTTTTTTAATCTTTTTAATTTATAAGTATTGGATGAAATTTATAAGAATTTCAGGTGAATTTTAACGAATTCGGGATAAATTCTTATCACTGTAAGTTAAAACAAAATCAAGTGTATTGATTGAAAAAAAATTGAAAAAATTCATTGAATTCAGAAAGTTTGAAATTAATTTAGAAAAATTCAAGGGAATTCAAAAGAATTTGATGAAATTCCTAACAATTCAAGCTGAATTAAAAACGCTTCAGGATGAATTTAAGCAAAAACTAAAAATAATTTTTAAAAATCCATTAAATTTAGTAGAATTGTGTGAATTTAGAAGAATTAAAAAAAATTGAAACCCTTGTAAATACCTCAATTGTTGTGAATAAACTTTTTGAAATCCATCAAAATTTTATAAAATTCCGTGAAATTTGATATTTCGTGAAATCCTGGAAAATGTATTAAAATACCTTCAGAGCTGTTAAAATCCCTCTAAAACATTAAAATACTCAGAAATCTTATAAAATACTTGTGATTCTTTTTAAATTTCTTAAAACCTTACAGGTCTTACGAAATCGTTCCATGAATTTTTTTTTTAAATGCCTTAAAATCATTAAAATTCTTGGAATTTTTTTAATCTTTTGAAAATGCCTTCGAATGCCCTAATATTATCATCCCGTTAAAATCTTTTGAAATTACTTGAGATTTTTTAAAGCTCTCCAAAATTTCTCGGAATTAAAGAAAAAACCTAAAATATTTCAGACCCTTTTACATTTGTTTAATCTCTTGAAAATTCCTTAGAATGCCCTAAAATATTACAAATCCTTTGAAATTTCTTCAAATTATTGAAATTAATGACCAATTCCTTGGAATCTACTAAAACCCCCTAAAATATCTCAAATCCTTTAAAATTTTTTGAAATTCCTGGATATTTTTTAAAGCTCTCAAAAATATCTTGAAAATTTTGAAAATACCCTAGAATATTTCCAATAATTTGAAATCCCCTTAAGTTGCTGAAATCAATTGAAAATTCCTTGATATCTTTTAAAATGCCCTGAAATATTTCAAATCCTATAAAATCCTTGGAAATCCCTTGAAATTTTTTAAAGCTCTCGAAAGTTTCTTGGAACATTTTAAATCTTTAAAATCCT
>JAABKJ010007531.1:0-20889 GCA_011634705.1 Andricus grossulariae | reverse complement strand
CGGCCTCGCTGTGACAGGAAGCTGACTGAAACTCGAAGCTGACACTCTTGGACGTTTTTACTCATATCTCGAGAACCCATGAAGATTTTTCAAGTTTTTTTGGCTCAAATTAAAGATAAGATCTTAAAGATTACAATCTGCAAATTTCAGATTTTTTCTACAACTTTCCTAGCTCGTGCCACGAGTTGAAGTCGAGGTACAAAAAATTCTCGACTTTTTTTTTAACTTATCACATGCTTTCTCTTCAAATGATCAAAAACATCTCCGTTAGAGGTCATTCGATGCAGAATTTCATAGTCTTTCTAACAGTTTTTCGAAAAAAATGTCTTGCCTTATTTCCGATCGAGTTATCATGTATAAACCGAGGGTAGCGTATAAAGCTGAAAATGGCGAATGAAATTTTCGTCGCAAAAGCCTTCTTACATCACTCCCTATTTTCTGACCTAACACACCAAGCCAGTTTTCATCTCCACATGGAAAGTAAAGACGATTGCTTCACTTATTTTTAACCAATTCACCATGATGTGTGCGTACAGATAAAGGCCCATCGCACGCTCTATTTATTTTTGGAAGTCTACACAATCCGTCATGAAAATCTAGGTCATTCACTAATCAGCGACCTCGAAATAAACATTATAGTCTACTATGCGTACAACTATACATCCAACTATATCACCAATCGTCTACTATTTTCTGCCCCTTTCAAAGAGAAAAATCGGTATTATCAAAGTAAAGGGCCATGGCCGGTATTTTCGATAGGGATTTATTTCTTAAGTTCAGATTCTACTCTATTCAGTGACTTTGACATTATTACCCACATTTCACACTTAAAAAATAGTTGAAATGTCACAGCTTACCTTTAGTCAAAATATTAAACTGAAAGTTAAAAAAACATCAACCTCAAATTTAGATTGGAACCTAAATTCAGTAAAATTGTATCTGGGTTCAACTAAATTTGGTCTGCATTCAAGAAAATCAGAGATTTAATTTTGAAATTCAGATACTGATCTTCCTGAATTCAGCAAAATGTTTGCTGAATTTAAGTTCATATTTGAATCTAAGTATATTTCTGAATTTAGGTTGTAACTATTTAAAGTATTCTTTTTTACTGTGTCAAAGTCAAAACTGACTTATAAAATCAGTTAATTTAATCCAATGATGCAATCAGTCGTTTTAAATTATCCAATTTGTTGACTTTTCATCTTCAAAAGGTCAATTTAAAAAAACGTAGATGAATTTTCAACCCAGACGATTAATTTATTACGAGAAAAAAGACAAATTTTTAACAAAATACAAGAATTTTAAAGAAAAAAGTTAAATGTTGAACCACATAGATGAATTTTCAACTAAAATGACGAATCATTAAAGAAAAACATGAATTTTGTTACCAAAGATTTGAATTTTCAACTAAATGGATTAATAATTAACCAAAAAATCGAATTTTCAAAAGAATATTTGTATTTTCAACCAAACCGATGAAATTTCAGCTAAAAAGGGGTATCAATAGGCAAAAGAATAAATTTTTAATCAAGCAGTTCTACTTTAAACTAAGTACATAGATGAATTAAAAAAAAAATGAACTTTCCACCAAGGAGATCAATTTTATACGAAAAAAGTCTATGTTTCAGCAAAAAAATGAACTTTTAACCAAGTAGTTCAAATTTCAACAAAAAGACGAATTTTCAACCAAATAGTTCAATTTATTACTAGAAAAGATCAATTTTCAGATAAAAATAGAATAGTTAAATTTTCATTTAAATAAAAAATAAATAAATTTAAACTATAAAAACAACGAATTTTTAACAAAATAGTTACATTTTCAAACAACAAAACAAAAAATGTTTTAGTCGATATTTAAACCAAAATAGAATTCCGTTTTAATTAAAAAACAGTTGAATTTAAACAAACAGAAAAATTTTCAGCCAAAATTATTTATTTTCTACCAACAAAATATTATTTTAATATTATTGAAATATTATTAATCTTTCAACAAAATATATGAAATTTCAAACAAATAGTTGAATTTTCAAATAAAAAAGATAAATTTTTAACAAAAAATGGAAAAGTTAAATTTTCAGTTAAAAAATTAATTTTTATCCAATAAAACAATGAATTTTCTTCAAAATAGTTAAATTTTCAACCATAGAAATAAGTTTTCAACTAAAATGATGACTGTTTGAGCATAAAAATTAATTTTAAATAATGTAGTTCAACTTTCAACCAACTAGTTGAATTTTTAATAAAAAAATATGAATTCTCAATAAAAAAAAAGATCTAATCCGTAACTTTCAATGTGTTAATTAGTTATTTATAGTTAATTTTAATCATTTATTGAAATGTAGAAATTTAATGATGAATTTTAATTTACAAATAATTATACTATTTTATCATAACAAACCAATCTGTCATTTCAAGTGACTATTTAATTCAATCAGCAATTTTGACTGAGTTAAAACGACTGTTTTGTCAGTAAAAAAGACTGATTTTTCAGTCAAAGCATCCTTGATTGATTTAATCAGTTAAATTTTGACTGATTTAAATTTAGAGTGTAAATTCAGAAATGTCCTTAAATTCAGGGATGAACTGAAAGTCAGCAAAAATGTATCTAGATTTAGGTATAGTTGATCTAAATATAAGAAAACGTATGATTTGATTCTGAAATTTAGATATTGACCTTTTTAAATTCCGACAAACTTTGGCTGAATTTAAGTTCACTTGTGAATTTTGCGAAGTAAGATTTTCAAGCATTTTTTTTATTCCATAAAAATGTTTAAAAATTCAAATCTTGAATTTAGAGATAAGTCTAAATTCAGTAAAAGTTCATCTGGATTAAAGTAAAGTTGGTCTGAATTCAAGAAAACCACTGATTAAATTCTGAAATTCAGATATTGATCTTCTTAAATTTAGACAAATTTTTACTGAATTCAAGGTTATATATAAATTTAAGCATATATATTTTTTTTATTTTTAAAAATGTTAGATCTTCAATTAAGAGACTTAAATTGAATAAAATTTCAACTGGATTTAAATAAACTTGGTCTGAGTTTAAGACAATCACTGATAAAATTCTGAAATTCAGATACTCATCTTCTTAAACTCCGACAAACTTTTACTGAATTTAAGGATATCTATTAATTTAAGTATATTTTTTACTGTTTAAAAATGTTACACCTTAAAGAAAAAGACTTGCTTAAATTGAGTAAAATTTTTACCAGATTCAAATAAATTTGGTCTGAATTCAAGAAAATCGCTGATTAAATTCTAAAATTCAGATACTCATGTTCTTAAATTCAGACAAATTTTTGCTGAATTTAATGTCATCTATTAATTTAAGCCTATATTTTTTCAATGTTTAAAAATGTTACACCTTAAATTAAGAGACTTACTTAAATAGAGTAAAATTTTAACTGGATTCAAATAAAGTTGTTCTGAATTCAAGAAAATCGCTGATTAAATTCTGAAATTCAGATATTGTTCTTCTTAAATTCAAACAAATTTTTGCTGAATTTAAGGTCATCTATTAATTAAGGTATATTTTTTTACTTTTTAAAAATGTTACATCTTAAATTAAGAGATTCACTTAAATTGAGTAAAATTTAATCTTAATTCAAAGAAAATTGGTCGCAATTCAAGAAAATCAATGATTAAATTCTGAAATTCAGATAATGACCATCTTAAATTCAGACAAATTTTTATTGAATTCAAGGTCATCTATTAATTTGAGTATATTTTTCTTAATGTTTAAAAATGTTACACCTTAAATTAAGAGACTTACTTAAATTGAGAAAATGTTTTACTGGATTTAAATAAAGTAGGTTTGAATTCAAGAAAACGACTGATTAAGATCTGAAATTCAGATATTGATCTTCTTAAATTCAGACACATTTTTACTGAATTTAAAGTCATATATTAATTTAAGTTTTTTGTTTAATTTTTGAAAATTTTAGATCTTAAATTAAGAGACATACTTAAATTGTGTAAAATTATTACTGCATTCAAATAAAGTTGGTCTGAATTAAGGAAAACAACTGATTAAATTCTGAAATTCAGATACTCATCTTCTTAAAGTCAGACAAGTTTTTGATGAATTTAAGGTCATCCATCAATTTAAATATATTTTTTTAATGTTTAAAAATGTTACATCCTACATTGAGAGACTAACTTAAATTAAGTAAAATTTTTGCTGGATTGAAATAAAGTTGGTCTCAATTCAAGAAAATCACTGATTAAATTCTGAAATTCAGATACTCATCTTCTTAAATTCAGACAAATTTTTGCTGAATTTTAGGTAATCTATTAATTTAAGTATATTTTTCTAGCGTTTAAAAATGTTATACCTTAAATTAAGAGACTTAAGTTGAGTAAAATTTAAACTGGATTCAAACAAATGTGGTCTGAATTAAGGAAAACAACTGATTAAATTCTGAAATTCAGATACTGATGTTCTTAAATTCAGACAGATTTTTGCTGAATTTAAGGTCATCCATCAATTTAAATATATTTTTTTTAATGTTTAAAAATGTTACATCCTAAATTGAGGGACTAACTTAAATTAAGTAAAATTTTAGCTGGATTGAAATAAAGTTTGTCTGAATTCAAGAAAACTACCGATTGAATTCTGAAATTCAGATACTGATCGTCTTGAATTCAGACAAATTTTTGCTGAATTTAAGGTCATCTAGTAATATAAGTATACTTGTTAAATGTTTAAAAATGTTACATCTTAAATTAAGAGACTAGCTTCAATTAAGTAAAATTTTAACTGGATTCAAATAAAATTGGTCTGAATTGAAGAAAAGCAGTGATTAAATCTCGTCCTTTTTAAATTCAAAGAAACTTTAGCTGAATTTAAGTTGATATCTGAATTTAAGTCGATATCTGAATTAAAGGAGTACAATTGGGAAGTATTTTTTGTTGTTGACTGTGTCCTAAACCTAAATCTAGCTCCCAATAGCGTGAATTTTGAAGGTCGATGTAAAAAGATCGATTTGGTAAGACCAATTCGCGAGTCAAGGTTTCGTCCTAATTCAGGTTCAGAGACCAGTTGGACCAAAGGCAAGAATAGGTCAGATCCAGCACACACTCATTGCGTATAGCTCAACTTTACTTTTACTTTTACCAAACTCAAGGCTCATTCATTAGTCCATCTTTCTTTCTCCTTTTTTCTTTTTCCCTACCTCGTCGCTCGCTATATTATGTCAGCATCTCTCTCTCTCTCTCTCTCTCTCTCTCTCTCTCTCTCTATCTCTCTCTCTCTGCCTCTCTCCCCCTCCCCCTCTCACTCTCTCTCTCTCTCACTCTCTCTCACTCTCTCTCTCTCTCTCTCACTCTCACTCACTCTCTCTCTCTCTCATTCTCTCTCTCCCTCTCTCTCTCTTACACCAAATGGATTTCTGCAATTTTTTCAACTCACTGCAGGTAAGGCAATCATTTTCATATTGATTTACTCAATCAATTTATCAAAATCTTATATTTGTGTGTCAGGGCCTCAAATCTTTCAAATTTCTATTCATATATTAATATTAATAAAAATTTTGATAAAACACCATAACATTTATAATAATATTTATCCAACTGTATCGATTTCACGAAAATAAGGGAAATTTATTTAAATAAAATTATTGTGGTTACTATATTAAATTCAATTTTTATTTCTTAAATTTTTACTATTTAAATACAAATTATTGTATTGTAAATACAATCGAGGAGTTTTTAACGAAATTATTGAATTTTCAACTGAAAAGTATAATTTTTTAAACAAAAAATATGAATTTTCCATCAAAGAATTAATTTTCGGTCAGAACGACGAATTTTCAACTAAAAGGTTAAATTTTTAACCACAGAGATAAATTTACAACTAAAATGGTGAATCTTCAATCATAAAATGAATTTTTAAGAATGTAGTTCAAGTTTAAATCAAGTAGTTGAAATTTTAACTAAAAAAGATAAATTTTCAAACAAAAAGATGAACGTTCGAACGAAAGATTAATTTTCTGCCAAAAAGACGAATTTTCAATAAAATACATGAATTTTCAACTAAAAAATATTAATTTTCAATAAAAAAATGGGATAGTTTGATTTTCAGTTAAAAAAAAAACTAATTTTTAACAATATAGTTGAATCCTCAACCAAAATAGATCAATTTTAAATTAAACAGTTGCAGTTTTAATTAAATATGAAGAAATTTCTACCAAAATAGATCAATTTTGAATAGTTGTGATGTCAATTAAAAAAGATCAATTTTCAACAAAAAATGGAATAGTTCAATTTTCTGTTTGAAATTTTTCAATTGTTTAAATACACGATTGAAGATTCATTAATTTGGAATGTTTTCAGATTATAATTATGTAATTTTGAAAGTATTTTTGGAATATATCGTTCCATTTTAAAGATATGCAATTAAAAATTTTTCGATTTTGAAGATTTGGAATTGAAGATTATTCAATTTTTTATGTGTATAATTTAAAATTATGTAATTTTGAATGTTTCTTTTCTTGAGTTGTTCAAGTTTTAGGATTAAAAATTAAAAATTATTCAACGTTGAAAATATATATAAACAATCATTCTAAATTTTGGATGATTTTGAAAATCACAAGTCAAGTTTTCAATTCTAAATCTTCCAAATTCAATAAATTTCGAATATAAAGCATGAAAATTACAGAATTTTTCACTATAAAACTTAAAACGTGCAGAATTTTTATTGGTTTAATTTTGAAGATTTATGATGGAAACCCCTTTAATTTTGAAGATTCGGTATTAAAAATTCTTCAATTTTTCATATGTAATATAAAACGATTTAATTTTGAATTTTTTGTTAAGAGTTCAACTTTGAAGAGTTACAAGTGAAAACTCTTCAATTTTAAAGATGAATAAATTTTTTTTTTTTAATTTGATGATTTTGAATGCTAATCGTCCAAATTACAGAATTTTGAATTGTAAAACTTTAAAACAGAATAATTTTTATTTTTCAAAATTAAAAACTCATTAATTGTAATGATTTACAATTTAAAGTTCTACAATTTTGATCGAGTCATTATTGAAAATTCTTGAATTTCGCAAATATAGAATAAAAAATTATTCAATTTTCAAGATTTATATTTTAAAGGTATGTAATTTTTAAAATTTTTTGTTTAATAATTCAGCTTAAAAAAATAAGATAAAAAATTCCTTAATTTGAACGATTTATAGTTTTAAATTATTTAATTTTTTAATTTTAGAACTAAAGATTCCATAACTTGGAATGTTTATGTTTAAAAAATATGAAAAAAACAAGTAAATCTATAAAGAAGACTAAAGTGACGAAGTAAAAAAATCTCTATTAAATTCATTATTATAATCTTACTATTTTTTTAAATTTTGAACGTTTTTTTGGAATAGTTATTTCAATTTTCAAGATTTACAATGGAAATTTCTTTAATTTTGAATATTTAATGAGTATAATTTTACCTGATTTAATTTTTAATCCTTTTTTCGAATATTTCAATTTTTAGGATAAACAATGGAAAATTATTCGATTTTAAAAATAGAAAATTGAGATTTATTCAATTTTACAGACTTGCACTTGATAATTCTTCAATTGTGAACAGTAAAAATGACAGCCTTTATTTTTAGAAAATTCTCAACTTTCATCTCATAACTTTATTATAGCTAACATTTAGGCTTCTGATACAATTTTTCAAAAATTATTATAGATATTTTATAAGAAATAATCGAATGGATAATATGGCAAGGAAATAATTTTGTTGGGAAAACAAAATTTTTTTTGGGTAATCGTATAAATTTTGAAGCGTGTCCCTGACAGAAGAGACGCAATATAAAGAAAGAAGAAGGGGTATAAAGAAAGACAGGAAGACTGAAAGATAGAGAGAAAGACAAATTCGAGGGCCGAAGATTGGCCTAGACTGAAAATACTTTTATAAAATATAGTTGCGTCTTATTTTTGCCACGTAAGTCTGTGCAAGTTTTAACACTATCGTAGCTCTGGCTTCTACATATAAAACCTATACATCGTAAATTTACGTTAATATTTATTCACTCGGATCAGAAAACATCTTTAGCATTTGTCACCTGCAATTTTATTTTTGGCACAAAGAAATAATGGGAAGCCAAAGCCAGTTTTCAGGCTCAAAATTTGCCTTAAACATTAAATTTAAAAAAAAGTATTTTATTTTAATTATTATTATTTTATTTAACTAGCATAATCAATCGCGCGCTATAAAAGAGACAAATTTTCAAGCAAAGAAAAATATTTAAAAAGGAAAGATTTATCTTTAAATCAAAAAGATTTGAATCCTCAACCAAAATAGTCGAATTTTTCAGGGATGAATTTTCAATCCAAAAAGTCAGATTTTTAATAACATATTTGAATTTTCAATCAAGAACGATTTTTAACAAAATACGTGAATTTTCAATAAAATAGTTACATTTTTAACCAAAGACATGAATCTTCAAGTGCAATGATGAATCTTCAAACAAAAAATAAACGTGACAGTAGATATATCAATAAAAAAAGATTTATATTTAAATAAAAATTATTTTTTTCTTCAACAAAAACAAAGAAATTTTCAACAAAATAATTAAATCCTCCACCAAAATAAATTAATTTTCAAGCAACAGTTGGATTTTTCAAAAATGAATTTTTAAATCAAAAACAAAAAGATGAATCTTCAACCAAAAAAAAATTTTAATAAAGTAGTTAAACTGTTAAACAAGTTGTTGAACTGATAACCAATTAACTAAATTTTCAACCAAAAACGTTGAATTCTCAACGAAAAATGGAATAGTTACATCAATAAAAAAAGATTTATTTTTCAATTAAAAACATTTGAATCCTTAACCAAAATAGATTAATTTTTAATAAAAAAACTGGGTTCTTCAAAGATAAAATTTCAAATGAAAAAGACGGATTTTTAAGAAAAAAGTTGAATTCTCAACCAAATAGTTACATTTTCAAATAAAGAAATGAATTTTCAACTAAAATAATGAATCTTCAACCAAAAAAGATGACCACTGAAAGAAAAATTGTAATAATTTTAAATAATTTAATAAGTGATATTTGAACTAAGAAAGATTTTAATATTAAAGAAAGACAGTTCAGAACATGCTAAAAGACGAACTTTCAACGAATTAGTTGATTCTTCAACCAAAAGAAATGAATTTTCAAAAAACCTTTAAACTGAGTCAAATATTAAAAATCTTTTGAAACTACAAAAATTGACACATCTTTCTGTCAATCTTGCTGATCAGAAAAAAATCTTTCGGATTTGTTTTCAAATTTTTATAAATATTTTGAAATTGTTCGAAATGCTTTCAAATTCTCCCTTAAAAATAATCTATCAAAATAAACAATCATGTAAAATTTTCCCAGGAATGTTAAGAAAAGCTCTAACATTTTTTGAAATCTTTCAAAAAATTTTTAAACCTTTTAAATATTTGTTAACATGATTCGAATGTTTTTTTAAATTCTGCAAATGTAAAAAAATTGCTTTATAATCTTCAAGATCCTTTTTTGACAATTTGGAAATCTTTTGAAATTTTTGAAATTTTTAAAAATATTCTCTTAAAATTAATTAAAAAAAAATAAAACCCTATTTTAAATTTTCAGAGGAATCTTGAGAGATTTTTTTATTATCTCTAATCCTTTCAACATCTCTAAATATCTTTTAGAATGATTCAAATTCTTCCTGAATTTTTTAAACACAATTTATAAATTAAAGAAATTGCCTTAGAATCTTTCAGATTGTTGTCTAAATCTTATAAAATCATTTCAAATGTTTTGAATCCTCAACCAAAAGAGATAAATTTCAAATTAAACAGTTGCAGTTTTGATTAAACATGAAGAAATTTCTATCAAAATAGATTAATTTTAAATAGTTGGAATGTCAACTAAAAAAGATAAATTTTCAACAAAAAATCATAATCCTTTCAACATCTCTAAATATCTTTTAAAACGATTCAAATTCTTC
This sequence comes from Andricus grossulariae, assembly GCA_011634705.1. NCBI lineage: Eukaryota > Metazoa > Arthropoda > Insecta > Hymenoptera > Cynipidae > Andricus > Andricus grossulariae. The sequence goes on along the minus strand of JAABKJ010007531.1, from coordinate 10,924 downwards.
CTGAATTTTTTAAACAAAATTTTTAAATTAAAGAAATTGCCTTAGAATCTTTCAGAATGTTGTCGAAATCTTATGAAATCATTTCAAATGTTTTGAATCCTCAACTAAAATAGATAAATTTTAAATTAAACAGTTGAAGTTTTGATTAAATATGAAGAAATTTCTACCAAAATAGATTAATTCTAAATAGTTGTAATGTCAACTGAAAAAGATAAATTTTCAATAAAAAATCCTAATCCCTTCAACATCTCTAAATATCTTTTAAAATGATTAAAATTTTTCCTGAATTTTTGTGAACAACATTTTCTAATTAAAGAAATTGCCTTAGAATCTTTCAGATTGTTGTCGGAATCTTATAAAATCATTTGAAATGTTTTGAAATCTATTTCAATTTTCTCTTAAAATTCATTTAAAAAAATAAAATTTCAAATGTTCCCAGGAATCTTAAGAAAATTTCCCATTCTGCCGAAACTTTTGAACAATCTTAAAAAGCTTCTCTTTTAACAATCTTTAAAAATCTAATTTTTGTTTTAAATTTGTTGAAATATTCTCTGGATTTAAATTATTTTCGAATCTTTATAAAACTTCTAAAACTTGTAAATATCTTTGGAAATAATTCAGTTTTCCGAAAATTGTCTGAAATCCTGCAAAATTAACAAGGATCCAAACTTTCAAATAATTAAAGCATTGTATTTGGTACAATTAAGAATTTTAAACAAATTAATTTTCAAAGACTTAGACTAGAAATAGAAACAATTTTTGATACAATCATGGATAAATTTTGTACTTAAATACAGTACTTTCTAATAAAAATGTTTTGTAAGAGAGATCTAAATTTTGTTTTAGAGAAAGCTGGGATCAGAATCGGGATTAAATCTTGCGATCTCGGTGAGAGATTATTTTATCCAGGATCGATCGATCTTGATTCTCCAACGGGTTATTGAGATTTTCGAATTGAACGTATCGCAACGCGATCTACATAAGTGATGGCTATATTGTAAGTGCACACAATAAATGGACAAGATAGGAGATGGAACATTAAAAAATTGTAACTTTTTTTATTAATTTTGAACTTAATGTCTTCAATTACAAAAAATTTAGATTAAAAACGGAAATATCCGACGTGATTGTCCCTTTTATTTAATATTAAATTAAATGAAAATGAAATACATCCTAAAAATGGAAATAAAATGTGAATAAAAAGTAGAAAAAATTTGAGGGAAATTTGAATGCCATCGGAAATATCTGTCGAGATTGTCTGTGTTTGCATATCCAACATTTGCATTGCGATTCAGTCAAAGTAGCAAATAAACGACACTTTATCAGGTTTTATCTAAAAATACCTGTATTATAAAATAAAAATTGCCTGGTCACGCCTTCATTGCGATATTTTCGAGAATAAAAACTGTACTAAATTGCACTGATCTTGACCTATTACAAATTAACTTTTATATACGACAGTATCAATTTATCACAGTTGTATGTATAAACTTATAAAGTTGTATTTTCAGAGATAAGAAAATCAGCATGTATAATCATATCGATAGCAGGGTGGCCGTAGGTCAGGAAAAACCTGGAAATCCGGAAAAAGCCAGATCATTTCTTGCTCAGGAAAAGTCAGGGATTTTGAAAAAAACTTGCAAAATTCAGGGAATTTCTGTAAAAGGCACTTTAAATAACTGTCAAGGATAATCAATTTTGAAATTTTAACTTTTAATATTACATTTTTTTATACCGTTTATTAAAGATTCTACGTTAACAATCTTACAAGATTAAGATCGAGATTATGCTCTTTGAATATTAATGGTCAAGGAAAAAGTAAAGAATTTTGAAAATTAAGTTGACGGCTTTAGTGATTTATTTGCCTTTTATTTCTATTGTTTGCATTTGTTTCCTCTTGGCGATTATATTTTTAGTTAAAAATCACTTTTGGTTGAAAATTTGTCTCTTTGAGTTGGAGATTTAATTATTTTTTTGAAAATTCGTCTTTTGGTTTAAAAATGTCCTCTGTTTTAGTAGAAATTTCACCTTTTTTGGATGAAAATGCAACTGTTTGGTTGAAAATTATTCTGTTTTTCATGAGGATTCCATTATTTGGTTGAAAATTTAACTCTTTTTTCGAAAATCTTTTTTTTTTAATTAATTTTTATAACTCAAAATGTAACTTTTCCACTTTTGTTGTCAAAAATTTGGTTTGGTTAAACATGAACTTTTATGCTGAACTTTTTGCCTTTCTTGGCTGAAAAATCTTTATTTGTATGGATACTTATTTGGGTTGAAAAATTCATCATTATAGTTGAAAATTCATCTTTTTGGTTAAAAATTAAACTATTTTGTTAAAAATTCGTTTTTGCTGAAAATTTATCTCTTTGGATGAAAATTAAACTATTTGTTTGAAATTCATCTTTTTTTAGTACATAACTGATCTTCTTTTGGTTCAAAATTTAATTTCTTTTGATTAAAAATACAAGTGCTGGGTTAAAAATTTAACTTTTTTGTTGAAAATTCGATTATCTTGATAGAAAATTAATTTTTTGTTAACAATTCATATGTTAATGCTGAAAATTCAACTATTTTTTTGAAAATTCGTCTTTTGGTTTAAAAATGTCCTCTATGTTAGTAGAAATTTCACCTTTTTTTGATGAAAATGCAACTGTTTGATTGAAAATTATTCTTTTTTGGATGAGGATTTCATTATTTGGTTGAAAATTTAACTCATTTTTCAAAAATTTGTATTTTTTTGTTTGTTTAAAATTAATTTTTATACCTGAAAATGTAACTTTTCCACTTTTGCTATCAAAAATTTGTTTGGTTAAACATGAACTTTTTTGCTGAACTTTTTTCCTTTCTTGCCTGAAAAATCTTTATTTGTATGGATACTTTTTTGGGTTGAAAAATTCATCCTTTTAATTGGAAATTTATCTTTTGGGTTAAAAATTAAACTATTTTGTTGAAAATTCTTATTTGCTGAAAATTTATCTCTTTGGATGAAAATTAAACTATTTGTTTGAAATTCATCATTTTTTTTTGGTACAAAACTAATTTTCTTTTGGTTAAAAATTTAATTTCTTTTGATTAAAAATGCAAGTGTTTGGTTAAAAATGTAACTGTTTTGTTGAAAATTCAACTATTTTGGTAGAAAATTAATTTTTCGTTGACAATTCGTATGTTGATGCTGAAAATTCAACTATTTTTTTGAAAATTCGTCTTTTGGTTTAAAAATGCCGTCTCTTTTAGTAAAAATTTCACCTTTTTTAGATAAAAATGCAACTGTTTGTTTGAAAATTAATCTTTTTTTGATGAGGATTTTATTATTAGGTTGAAAATTGAACTCTTTTGTCAAAAAGTCGTTTTTTTTTTAGTTAAAAATTAATTTTTATAACTGAAAATATAACTTTTCCATCTTCTGTTGAAAATTGAAATATTTGGTTAAAAACTAGCTTTTTTGTTGAACTATTTTCCTTTCTTGGCTGAAAAATCTTTATTTGTTGCAAATAATTTTTTGGCGGGATGGAAAATTCATCTTTTTGATAAAAAATTAGACTACTTTGTTGAAAATTCGTTTTTGTTGCAAACATATCTCTTTGTATCAAAATTTATCTTTTTTGGTTGAAAATTCAACTATTTGTTTGAAATTAATATTTTTTGGTACAAAACTAATCTCCCTTTCGTTTAAAATTTAATTTCTATTGATTAAAAGTGAAATTTTTTGGTTTAAAATTAAACTTTTTGTTGAAAATTCATCTTTTTGGTTAAAGATTTGACTATTTTGCTGAAAATTCGTTGTTTTATTTGTTGAAAATTCGTCATTTATGGTAAAAAAATTAATATTCTGCTGTTGGAAATTTATCTTTTCGGTTTTAAAATTCATCTCTTTGGTAGAAATTTTATCATTTCTGGTTGAAAACTCGTTTCTTTTTGGTGTTCAAAATTAGTTTTTAAACTGGAAATGCAACAATCCCATTTTTAATTACAAAATTGATATTCTCTAGTTGAAAATGCGTCGTTTTTTTTTTGTTTTTGGTTGAAAATTAACTTTTTTGTTGAAAATTCGACTGTTTTACAGAAAGTTCACCTTTTTACTGTAAAAAAGTGAAACAATTTGTACCAACTTTTTTTTCTTTCAAGACTGAAAAATTCATAATTTTATTTAAAAATTCATCTCTGGTTGACAATTTTGCTGGAAAGTTAACTATTTTGTTAATGTGCTCTTTTTTTTATTCAAAATTCAAGCGTTTTGTTGAAAAAAAAAATGATTTGAAATTGTCTTATTCGGTTTGTAAAAGAAGAATTAGTTATGCAAAAATCAGGAAATTTTAAAAATTAAGTTTTGCGGCCACCTTGCTAGTTTATGTATAAACTAAAAATTATGTATATCCTGTCGAAATATATTTTTTTTACTCACAATCTTCTTGAGAAAACATATATACTTTTTATACGGATTATAAATAAGAAAATCAAAAAGAAAAAAAAAGAAACTGAAATTAAAATGAAATAAAAATACAATTTTGTTCATACATAATTTCTAGCCTATGCATAAACTATCAATAGATTATACATTATTTTGTATCAAAAATTAGTGACGTATGTGGAGGCAGATATGTTTTAGTCATATTTGTTATCAATGCTTTCTCAATCAATATTGTATCAAATGAAAAGTTTTTATCGTCGTTATTGTGAACTAAATTTTTAAATATCTTTAAATAATTCATAGGTCATACTGTATTTTGAGACCATAAACGTTGAATGGAAGAAATTATGAATGAAATCGACTTTTTCGATTTAATTGATGAGAGCAACCAACTAATTCAGGCAAGAATAAATTTTTTCCTTGATCCACTATTATTATTTCAATTGTTTTCCTTACAAAGACTTCTTGTTTGCAGAGAGATTTCGTCACAATTTCAGATGATATGCACCAACCTTGTTGATGCCGATCGACCAATAATAAAAATGTATTTTCAAAAGAACTAAACAGCTTTCTTAAATCAAGAAAGTCGGTTTGTCAACATCAGTTTGGACCAACAAAAGGTGTTTGGCAATCTTTGGAAATTTTCATAATATATTTTAATCGAGTTGTTGTAATAAAGGTTAAAATAACAAAGAGGAGTCAATGTTAAAACAGGAACTGTTTTTTTCTTTGAATTATTATATTTATTTGCTCGGTGTTAGCAAATTTTAATAATATTCTTTTTCACTTTTATCACAGCTGTTTGAGGCCTCAGTGGCAGTTTTAAGTTGGATTTGTTACGTTTTAAATAGTGCACGTAGATTAGAAGTGCTAACTACTTTTTGTCATAAGATAGCTTTTTCCATTTTTTTAAATTGTACAAAAAGGATTGTCATTTTGGTATTTGAATGGAGTAAATCATTTTTGAGCTATTAATTAATTAATTAATGGGTAAATCAATTGTTTGAATTAGTTATATTGAAATTTTGTATTAGCTTTAGGTAGGCCTGAGTTAATTTTTGATTCAAATTTTATAAATACTTTATAAAGTGCACTAACACTCTATAAGGCTTTTGTTAATTTTCCGATTTTTAATTTAATAACAACTTTGTTCATTTAGGCGAAAATAACTTCAGGATGAAGAAACTCATTTGAAATTAAAGAAAGATGTTGACTGAAACAAAAAACCACTTCTTTGAATCAGACACATTTCTTCAAATCAAATTAAACTTGTTTGAGAGCCAGTTAATATTTTTTTGTTTCCAAGCAATTTTCTTTGAATCAAAGAATTTTCAACGAAACATATAAACGTTAATATTACAACTAAAGAGATTTTCATTTTAAATGAAAAACAGTTGAATTCAACCAAAAAATAAGAATCTTCAATAAAATAGTTGAATCCTCAAGAAAATTTGAATTATTTTCTAATAAAAAAGGTCAATTTTCAACCAAAAATTGAATAGTTACATTTTCAGTTAAAATAATAATTTTTCAACAACAAAAAAACAGATTTTCCACAAAATAGTTGAACTTATAATAAAAATAAATTGTTCAGTCTAGACAAATTTGAATGAGCTTTTTCTTTCTTGACTGAAAAATTCATAATTTTCGATTAAAATTCTTCATTTTAGTTCAAAATTCATCTCTTTGATTAAAGATTTGAGTATTTTGCTGAAAATCCGTTTTTTTGCTGGAAATTCATAATTTTAGTTGAAAATGTTTTAAAATTCAAAAATTTTTATAAGTTAAAGAAATTTTTCTCTGACTAAGAGCCAATGAATATTTTTTTTTATTTAAAGAAATTTTTATTTGAATCAAAGAATTTTTTTCTGGGTCTAAAATTGAAAAAAATATTTGTCATGTATTAAGGAGACCGTTTCTTTTGCATAATTTTTTTATTTATCCAAACATAATTTCAAAATGAAATAAATCATTTTAAACTGAAGACGAATATTATATTTTTTTCATTAAAAAAAAATAACTTCATAATGAAGAAAATCATTTTAAATGAATCAATTTCAATTAAAAGAAATTTCATTGAGTAAAAGAATCTTTTTTCTGAGTGCTGAATTAAATATTCGGAAAAATATTTTCGTTGAATTAAACAAACCTTTTCTTTGACATAATTTTTTCATTTAACAAAAAATAACTTTAAAATGAAGAAAATACTTTTAAAGTTAAGAAAAATTTTCATTGGAACAAAAACCTATTTCATTGAACTGAAAAAAAATCTATGAATCAAAGAAACTTTTCTTTGACTGAGAAATAACAAATATTTTTCTTTAATTCAAAGAAATTTTCCTTGAAAAAACGAATCTTTTTCCTCAGTGTGTTTTGTAAAAAAATTGGTCTTTTTTGCTTGAAAATTCAGCAATTTGGATGAAAATTAAACAGCACTCGGAAAGATTTATTTTGAATTGAGGAAACCGTTTCTTTAAGATAATTTTTTTTTTATTTCACCAAAAATAACTTTGAAAAAAAAATGATTGTAAATTAAAGACTAACTTTTATTTGAACAAAAATCCATTTAATTGAATCAACAAATTTCTGTGAGTGAAAAGAAATTTCTGTGAATGAAAGATTCGTTTTTACTGTTAAATTAATACTTGAGAAAGATATTCGTCTTTTATGAAAGAAATTGTTTCTTTAAAATATATTTTTTTCAGTTAACCAAAAATTAAATAAAAATGAAAATAATTTTAAATTAATGAAGCATTTTCAGTGGATCAAAAAACGAATCATTTGAATGTTAAAAATATTGTTGTAAATGTTATACATACTTTCTAAAGTGCATCGAAACCTTATCTCTTTTCATTTTCGAATTTTTTATGTAAAAGAACCTTACCCAGAAAAATAGTTGTTCTAAATGAAAGAAACCGGTTTTAAAACATAATTTTTATCATCTTAACAGAAATAACTTGAAAGTCATTTTAAATTAAAGAAAAGTTTTTATTGGAACAAAAACCATTTCTCGGAATCAAAAAATGTCTTTGAATGTTGAAAATACTGTTATAAATCTTATAAATATTTTCCAAAGTACATCCAAATTATAAACGGCTTTTTCATTTTCGAATCTTTAATTCAAAATCATCTCATTCAGAAAAATTTGTGTTGTAAATTAAAGAAACAAATTGTAAGACTTACTTTTTGTTATTTAATCAAAAATAATTTAAAAATGAAAAACATTTTAAATTAAAGAAAAGTTTTTATTGGAACGAAAACCATTTCTCTAAAACAAAAAATGTCTTTGAATGTTAAAAATACTTTTATAAATATTTTCCAAAGTACATCCAAATTCCATACGGCTTTTTCATTTTTGAATTTTAATTCAAAAGCATGTCATTTAAAAAAATGTTTGTTGTGAATCAAAGAAACCGGTTTTAAAACCTAATTGCTGTCATTTAATCAAAACTAATGTCAAAATGAAAAACATTTTATATTAAAGAAAAGTTTTCAATGGAACCAAAAACCATTTCTCGGAACCAAAAAATGTCTTTGAATGATAAAAATACTGTTGTAAATGTTATACATACTTTCTCAAGTGCATCCAAATCTTATCTCTTTTCATTTTTGAATTTTTTATGTAAAAGAACCTTGCCCAGAAAAATAGTTGTTCTAAATGAAGGAAACCGGTTTTAAAACATAATTTTTATCATCTTAACAGAAATAATTTCAAAATCATGTTAAAAAAAGAAAAGTTTTTATTGGAACAAAAACCATTTCTCGGTACCCAAAAAATGCCTTTGAATGTTGAAAATACTGTTATAAATCTTATAAATATTTTCCAAAGTACATCCAAATTCTATATGGCTTTTTCACTTTCGAATCTTTAATTCAAAATCATCTCATTCAGAAAAATGTGTGTTGTGAATTAAAAAAACCGGTTTAAAACCCGAATTTTTGTCATCTAAAGAAAAATAATTTCAAAATGAAAAACATTTTAAATTAAGGAAAAGTTTTCAATGGGAACAAAAACCATTTCTCGGAACCAAAAAGTGTTTTTGAATGTTAAAAACACTGTTATATAAATCTTATAAATATTTTCCAAAGTACATCCAAATTCTAAACGGCTTTTTCATTTTCGAATCTTTAATTCAAAATCATCTCATTCAGAAAAATTTGTGTTGTGAATTAAATAAACCGGGTTTGAAATCTAATTTTTGCTGTTTAATCAAAAACAATGTCAAAACGAAAAATATTTTTAATTAAAGAAAAGTTTTGAATGGGACCAAAAACCATTTCTCTGAGACAAAAAATGTCTTTGAATGTTGAAAATACTGTTATAAATCTTATAAATATTTTCCAAAGTACATCCAAATTCTATATGGTTTTTTCATTTTCGAATCTTTAATTGAAAAGCATGTCATTCAGAAAAATTTTTGTTGTGAATTAAAGAAACCGGTTTTAAAATCTAATTTTTGTCATTTAATCAAAAATAATTTCAAAATGAAAAAAATTTTAAATTAAAGGAAAGTTTTGATTGGAACAAAAGCCATTTCTCGGAACCAAAAAATGTTTTTGAATGTTAAAAATACTGTTATAAATCTTATAAATACTTTCCAAAGTACATCCAAATTTTATACGGCCTTTTCATTTTCGAATCTTTAATTCAAAATCATCTCATTCAGAAAAATTTGTGTTGTGAATTAAAGAAAGCGGGTTTAAAACCTACTTTTTGTTATTCTATCAAAAATAATTTCAAAATGAAAAACATTTTAAATTAAAGAAAAGTTTTTATTGGAACAAAAACCATTTCTCGGAACCAAAAAATGTCTTTGAATGATAAAAATACTGTTGTAAATGTTATATATCCATTCTCAAGTGCATCCAAATCTTATCTCTTTTCATTTTTGAATTTTTTATGTAAAAGAAACTTACCCAGAAAAATAGTTGTTCTAAGCGAAAGAAACCGGTTTTAAAACATAATTTTTATCATCTAAACAGAAATAATTTTCAAAATCATTTTAAATTAAAGAAAAGTTTTTATTGGAACAAAAACCATTTCTCGAAAACAAAAAATGTCTTTGAATGTTGAAAATATTGTTATAACTCTTATAAATACTTTCCCAAGTACATCCAAATTCTAAACGGCTTTTTCGTTTTCGAATCTTTAATTCAAAAGCATGTCATTCAGAAAAATTTGTGTTGTGAATTAAAGAAACTGGTTTTGAAACCTAATTTTTGTCATTGAAAAAATAATTTCATAATCAAATCTTTTTTTAAAACAAAGTATTAAATTAAAAAAGTCTAACTGCGAACATAAAACAAAATTGGAAGCAATTGATACAATACTCGAACACTTTCACCAGTAACTTACACCACTTTCACAAGCATCCACACAAATCACACACTTTTTCACGATCACAAACCTAAGAAAAAATCGATGAAATTAAAAAAAAAAAAGCAGGAAAAAGTCTATAGCCAATTATAAACCGCAGTGCAGCCCCTGAGCCTCGAAGGGTTGCTCGCGAAGCCCGAGTGTTCCGAAGAAATGTGAACGACCCTCTTACCTTACTAATGACTTGACTCAGTGAAATGATCAACCTGTCCTGGACCACTTTCGGATACCAAATCGACACCTCGAAATTCGACTCACTACTACAGTAATCCACTACTCTTCTTCTTTTCTTTTTTTTTTCTTCTTCCTCACAATTGCACCAAGCCTCCTTTAATTGATAAACAATTTCTTGTTGTTCCAAGCACGAGAAAGGAACTGGCTCAAACAATAATTGTCGAAATCCCTCGCCTCGCGGGGTGGCGGCTGAAGAAATGTTTTCGTTATACGTCTTCGAAATAAATTGCGACACCCACCACGGGGCAATTACGTCACACGTGACAGCTCGAGCCGCTCTGTATTTCGACTCGAACACACAACTTCCAAATTCAAACTGAAAAAACACTATTCCAATTTCACTCAATTCAACAATCTTTCTATCCAAATTTCTCAGTTCCACCACTAAACACTTTTCAACTAAAAAGTTACGACGCTGATCACTAGTGTTCACTATCAATATCCAGAGTTCACTCTTTTTATTTTTAATTATCAAATCAAATCCTTCCTCAATTTCTTTTTTCTCCAAAGAACAGTATCAGAGGCACAATCACTATTGACTAAAAAGACACTCTTTCAAAAATCACTCTGAACTCGATGAAAAATCTGTAAAATAAAATTCCCCCACCGCCGGAAGTAGTGTGCACTGTTTTTTCTGTTCCCGGATGAACCGGGAAGTTTGAAAATTGGCCGAGATACGTTTTGCGAACGTCTCCGGGACAGCGCGATGCGAACACTGAACGTACCAGACGAGCAACTCTCGGTTTGCCTAGCCTAGCCGCCACACTAAACACCACTATCCTAGGTTAGACACTCGCGACATTCTCTCTCTCTCTCTCTCGCTCTCTCTCTCTCTCTCGCTCTCTCTCTCTCTCCGACTCTCGCGGATAGATAGTCTCGCTCTGTGTTGGTTGGACGTGGGG
>JAABKJ010007530.1:0-20889 GCA_011634705.1 Andricus grossulariae | reverse complement strand
CTCGGAGGTGCGAAACTATCACTGGTTCGTAACCTTAAAGCCATTCCCGCGTGCCAAAAATATGCCACGGCACTTGCAAGATGGATGCAGAAAGCTGTCATTCTTGGGTCGCCATTTCACTCCCAATCCCTGAGTTTTTTATTTCCTCTGGTATTTCTTGGTACCCTCCTTCTCTTGTCATTTTGAAAATCTCATTCAAATTTCAATTGCTGTTCAGAATGACAAATGTTAATATCGTTAGTATTAAATTTTTAATCAAACACATTTTTTATTCTAAATTTTCAAGATATAAAAAGATTATTAATTGAAAGAAAATGAATAAATTATCAATTATAATAGACGAAAATTTCGTCCGACAATCTTAATCCTTGACTATTGTAAATTTTTATGAATCTTCTGTAGAAACTACTTTCTAATCCGAATGGTATAAAGGCTGAATTAAAGGTTTAAAAGGGTAAAGAAATGATTAAATCATTATTCAGAGATAATACAGGCTTCTTATATTGTTTAGAACAGCACAATGGCTGGACGAATTATATTACATATTTATAAATTTTTATCAGTATCTGTATGTGTATATAAATTCAGAGAAATATTCTATCGCACATTGACCTTAAAAGCTGTCATGTTTTATCTAAACGAGGTCAGTAAATGAACGACATATACAAAATGAGATTTAAATTATGAATAAGTACATGTACGTAGATCTCTCGAAATGTGCATCCTCGAAAAATCCTACGAACAATCGTGAGAAATTCATTTAAATCTCATACTCAAGATATGACGAACTTACAAGTAGGACATCTTTTAATGATAATCCATGAAAATATCAGATTTATTCTCCCATTATGTAATCATTTCGTCTAATTGAGTTATGTATTCGTCGCATGATAACATTACTGTTCTATGATGACGGTGATTGAAATTAATTACGATAATAATGGCGATATTTATGATGTTACAAAAACAATAAGGGACATCTATCGTAATTGTTATTGAATTAACTTTCACCTACCCATGACTTGACTCATACATATATACTCTTAATGTTACTTTTATCCGGGAACCTTCTTGAATATTTCTCTCTTTCGTTCTGTCAATCTTTCTCTCTCACTCTCATGCTCGTTTACATTTAAAAAGTAGTCTCGCAAATTCTTTGCCTTCTTCCCTTCCAACACTTAATAGAATAATTATTATTATCATTAAATCTCCTAATAGGCGACGATCGCCATAATTTGCTTTTTTACTCTGTATTTATAAAATTTCTCTTCGCTAACTTTATTTTTTCTTTTTTGGATTGGCAGACGAGTTGGCTGCCTCTCGCTGGACTAGAGATTTCACTACTGCTTTATTGCGCATATTTCATTACTATTTTGCATCTTTGCTATCCGAGAAAGGGCCGCGGACTCGAACCAGGCTCCGTTTGCAATTATGAATCAAACGCGTTCCGAGCTTGTCGGTGACTTTCTTCCGGTGATAATATTCTACGCACGATTTTTAACCAATTCGAAATAACGAACGTGAATTAGATTTTTTAAATTTTTATGAAAAATAATTAACTCTCTCATTCTTGCTTCCTCCTCCAGAGTCCAAACAAAATATATACAAACTAGCGTCCCAATCCTTACAAGACAAATTTCAAAATAGATCGGAGTCACTAACAAATTTTCTGATCCGATTATCAAAACCGTACAATTTTAAAACAATTTACGCGCTCGAAGACATGTCAAATTCTCATCAAAGCTGTGAAACCTGCTGGCAAATTCTTTTTCCAACAAAGATTTTACAACGCTGTATCGATTCTCAGAGTGAAATTCGCGTCTTCATTGCTACCGATACTTCCTTCCTTTTTATCTATTTCAGAACCGAGAAATAAATATAGTACAAATGCCTTTAACGGATAAGTCAATTCCAGTGATGCTGCATTTTACGTTACACCGATACATAAGGCACGGCCTAGAAATATATGTATTTTCTGTAGGATTTTCTTTTTTCGGTGGCATACGAAAATAATAGAGTTTTGTAGGAAAGAAGATCTCTTCGAAGCAACTTTTAACGACGCACCTCAACGATCGAGTCTTTTTCACTGTACACACAAAAATATGTCATTGTCAGGATTATATAAAAACATGATTGTATAAAAACTTGTGTCAGTGTTCGTTCACTTAACGTAATATAATTTGATATAGTCAAAAAGCGTTGTATCAAACGTCACATTTGCTTAACAATCTACTGGAAGATCATTTCTCGCAATGCTACAAACCACTCAGGCGCCTTAAAAAGATCAATCAACTCGCATTAGAATTACCAAACAACTCACATTTGGAATACAAATTTCTGGTACCCGAAGGCGAGTCAACCGATTTTATCGATACTCGTCTCGGTACATATATTACGATCGGCAATAAAAGTACAGTCATGTCGAGTCCTTCACGGTTAAAAAACGTTTAGTGGGGATCACTCAAAGTCTAGAATCCTTCGTGCGTTCTATGAATAAGCGAAAGTCGCACGCAGGATTTCTTTGGCAATAAATGTGGGCAGGGCGACGCTTTTGGGTCCTAAGATAGAAAATTCTTCAAGAATATGTGAATAACGTAAATTTGCTTACAAGAAAATATTCAACTAAGAATTTTTGATCAAAGATTCTAATCGTACTCTAAGGAGGAAGAGAACATAGAGCGCAAACAATAATTCTAAATGGAAAGAATGCGCGCAGTCTAGCTAAATGCCCTTAAACCTGAAACGCCCGTTACTACGTAATCACACTGCGTTAAGTATATCAATAATTAATACAACTCATAAATGACAAACGTATAAAGTAATTCGAAGCGCAATAATGGTAATAAAACTATAAAGGGGGAGGGGGATACAATATTAAAATCAGAGAGAGAGAGCGGTCTGAAGTAGAAGCAACAATAGTAGTAGTAATAGTTAGTAGTAGTAGCAGAGTTGAATAATAGCCATGATTACTTTAAACTCCTACAAACGACCTATTCGTTCATTTTACTCTCGAGGATGTTGCGCCAGTATCGTCGGCAGCGTTAGGCTTTACATTCTACAAATTCTGAGAATAGTTGTTTGTATTCTATTAGAAAAACTAGAGTCTTCTAGGAAATGATTTTAGGAATTCCCCAGATTTTGCAGGATTGACGATTTAATTGACAGAGTGTTTCCACTGACGCAACGACCCTCGAAGACAACGCTCGTCATTCTTGTATCTCTCCTCTGGAACTCTTTCCTCTGTTCCTACTTGAACCTCGAGGTCTTAGGTCGACCAGGAGGAACCTAGCGACAAGGATAGAGGAAGGGGTCCTCGGCACCTTGAATTGGATTTGTCGCGTGGTTTGAACCCGGTTCAGGATCTGTATATCCGGATAACGTCTCTGATTGGTGCTCGGCAGAGAGGACAGTGACCGCCACCTTTTCCTCGCCATTGCTGAATTGCGCACGTGTAGCACATGCACATGTGTCCGCACATGTAGAGGACGCTGTCGATGCTGCGCTCGTAGCAAATCGAGCATTCACTAGGTTGTCCAGGGGTTGGTTGGAGACCCTCGCTCCACTGCTGAAGGTGCGATGACGAGAGAGTTCCATCGAGACTTTGATAAGAAACTGGATCGACATAAGTCGAAGATCCAGTGGAGGTCATCGTACCAGTAAGTGGAGGTGATGACTGCCTTGAGGATCCCGGAGGTGGGGCTGGAGCTTGTGCTGGAACGGGCGGTGGATTTCTGTGGTTGCCGGACGAAGCATAGATAGGTTGAGGAGTCGGAGGTGGTGGAGCTGGATAGCTTCCTTGTGGTGGAAGATTTACGACAAGGACGGTGCCTCCGCCAACTGCTGGTTTAAACTGAACCATCTCAGAGAATCTAGAGAGTTCGGTCGCAGCATTACTGTGATTCGAGTGTTGTTGTTGCTGTTGTGCGCCAGAAGGTGATGGAATACACTGTCTCGTCCTGGGAGGGGAACTGGGCCTACTGGCAAGCATTCTGACTCTTTGGGTGCTTCCATAAACATCGACAAAAGGCCAGAGTTGGAGGCTTTGGTCTACGTGCATGACGACGTTGGGAGGACCTCCGTTTTTGCTCATCTGGACCTCGCCAAAGTGGGTTACGGTGAAGGCGATCTCGTCACCCGGTTGTGGACTCGAGGCGACGTCTTTTGAAACGACCCAATACTCAGGTCGGTCTAGGAGAAGATCGCTGTCGTCGGGAAGGTCCGTCGTTGTGAGTCTAGCTGGGTCACAGGATGTGAACCCAAGAGCCAAAGCACCACGGTACATTGGTTCTATTGCCAGGATCTGGACAACAAGTCTCTCGCCCAGGAAGAGAGGTCGACTCGTGAATGAATATCCGTGGCAGAATTCCGTGTCGTCACGCGTAGCGACGCATTGTTGGTTCGTGAAGTGGATGTTTCTACCTCGAGTTCTGCAAAATAAAACAACACTTATTAGAAAGGGATCAATCAATAGAGAATAATATTATTGCCTCTACGGAATTAGAATTCGAGACTGAGTACGTCAATTGTTTTGTAAATAGATTTTCAACTTTGATTAGAGATGAAAAGTCCACTCTGTTAATTATCACTTATAATGCAATACGCTCCCGCGATTTTTCAAACGATTTGTATTTTCATTCAATATTCAACATTGGAAAAATTGAGATCATGTTTTCATCATCATTTCAGATTTACAGACTAAAGTCCGCTCATCGTAATTACTTGTTAAAAAGCGTAATGATCTCAATCCTCAAATATCTCAAATCATCAGACTTGATTTATAAACTTTGAAACATCTTAAAAATTTCTTATCGCAAATTTTCGAACTTTGTCACGTAGTGCAGTCACGCGACAAGTTCAATCCCATTACTAAAGAACTTGTTTCATCGTGGGAGTCCAGAGTTCGAGACTCGCGACTTTCTAGAGAAGAATCTACTCGAGCTTTTCTTGCGCGTATTTCCTCGAAGAAGATCGTGATGGAAATCTAATAACAGATCGTTCCCGAGAGTATTCGAGAAAACGAGCGGAGACCTTTTGCAGCCTCGGCACGCGAGAAGAAGGGACTGAGGAGATCAGCGACCTCGGGCGAGAAGTGGCAAGTGCGTGGTGTAGTATACTTACGGATGGAATGGCAGAGGAGTGAACAGAACGCCGGAAGGTTGAAACCTCAGGCCGGGGAGGTCGATGTCGAGCTCGTGATGGATGGACACGTTCTGCATGGACGGAACGATGATCCTCTCAACGTCTCTACGAGAATTGCTGACGTCGTCCATGGCCGTGTGTCTGCTGTGCTGAGCATTGTCCTCATTGCTGTGCTCGGCACCTTTCTTGATATTGTTAAAGTGCTGCCGATTTGGGTCCACGAACTCGATCTCAGTGCTGTTTCCGTAGACGTCGATGATGGCCCATAGCGGTCCTCTCGTCTCGACGCCGCTGAAGAAGACTCCCTTTTCCTCTCCATTAACTCCAAAGTGAACATCTCCAGCAGATGTCACATAATAGAAAAGAACTGAATCCCTGTCTGCGAATCTCTCAGCCAAGGCTTTCGCCCAGTATCCTGGTTTATTCGTCAAATCAGGGCATGCGTATTTTGGCAGAGCGTTGCGCAGATTGACTGGATCATTGCTTGTGAATCCAAAACGGATGACTCCGCTCCAGTTGTTAGAAATTGCGAGGAACTTGACACAGACCTGGAAATAGAAATTATTCAGTATTGCTGAATCATGTTTTTTCAAGTGTCTATTCTATTTTTGTTCAGAAGTGTCTTTATGAAGCTAGTTTTGCAAAGTCGAGCTACATGTGAATAAGAAAGATCGATACCATATTCCAGGTAATTTGGGGAAAGTAAGAGTGAGGGGAGTTTATACCAGTGAACGCGAATTTTCTAATGAATTGTATTCACAAGAGACTACAGTCTCGAGTTGCAAAATCTTCGATTCCCTCGAAACGTGCCAAATGAGCGATTTACCGATCTATGTACCTCCGCGAAACGCGAGGTCGCGTTTCTCCTGTATAATTAGAGGGAAGGCTACGCTCAGGTACTCTCGCTGAACTCAACTTCTCTCAATGAACACAACCGTGTACTTACAAGATAAGCATTAACTTCATGCTTCAATTAAAATAAAACAGAAGTGACGTTAGAGTGAGAAATGAAATAAAAATCAGAATGGAAGATGTTCTTAAAGGAAAGACGATTAGGAAACATCTGTCGGTAGATAAAAGAAGAAAGTGGGTGTGAGAAAATTTGAAAGGCAGAGAAGTAAACTTTGTGTTGTATGGATCCTGGAATGCCGCGCGATCCAACGCCCACATTATGCCTATCTCTCAGCCGCACGAGACACGTTGACTTTAACCTAGAATACTGTTGCTAACAGAAACCATTATACATCCCCTACTTTCCTAAGCTAAGACACTCTATACATATATCCGTATGGATGAATATGAGTAAAGTTGAAGACTTAAGGCTGGCGCTTGCTTTTCTCGACTGGGAAAGGCTAAATCGCCAACCCACCTTAGTGCGTAGGCAACCAGGGTCAGTTAGGATCACATTTGCGTTGATAGAAAAAAGGCTTGTTCATATTGCAAAAACAACAAGTCTAAGACCATGTCATAATTAACTGGAGAACCTTTCGAAATATCGCAAGCTGCGAATCAGCAATTCTATTCTATCGTTTTTTTTTTACTTTTCCAATCAGTTTAATTAAATTTATTAACGTTTCCCAAGAGGTTCTAGGTGTTGAACTAGACTAGAGACTTTCTGTCGAGGGAATTACTCGATTAATCTTTCGCTAATTGCGCAGTGGAAGGAACAAGGAGATTTATGTAAGGCTAATTAGAATGGAATCTCACCTTCTCGCCGATTCGCACCGGCCGTGCGCTGAAGGTGACACCTTTGCAAAAGCTCTCTTGCCTCCTGGCAACGGTGCCGCCATTCCACAATCTAATGTTATCACCATGTACCTGGTGGAACGTCAGGGGTGGTAGGTTGTTGGTACCTGCACTGGACGATCTGGGCGCTGTAACAAAAAGGAAATTTTCTCATTAAAAACCATTCATAAAGTATCCCCTGACAAATTAACAACCAAACATATTTTCTAATTTAAATATATGAATATGAAGAAAAATGAAATAACGAGCAATGAAGAAAATCATGTAGGGAAGCGTTCTCTATCCTGAAATTCCGATCCAGCAAGTACCGAGAGAACAAAGAGGAGCACTAGAGGGGTTGAGTCTAGAAAGGGTATATGTGCTATATAGAGGTATTTCGAATGCAAAGCACCTCCGAGAATGCAGCGGGCATTTCCGCTCCGGTATTTCATAACGGCGAGGAAGTGTATTAAATTTATCCCAGAGGTGTCAAGCCATCCAGAAATCTTTCCGAGGCTATTCGTCAACGAATTTCTCTTTTTCAAAATCCTCCGACGTGTAGAGGCATTTTCACACTCCAGCTTAATTTAGAGTCTAATTAAATCCACTCTCTTTCTCAACTTTAACTCTGTTAGAAAAATACTCTTCTCACTTTTACAGTTGATGTTAGAGTGTTCTTGATTTTTGGAAGAGATTGTTGGACACCGGACGCGAAATCGAGAGGAGCGTCTCATCGATTCGAAGGTAGGATTCTCACTGAAGCGGTGCGAATATCGATATGTAAGCGAAGCGTAGAGCCGATATTTACACCGGAAACCGCACGCATTTTGCCGGAAGTTCGGGACTGGTTCGCACAAGGATGCCCCAAAGAGATAGGCTTCCTTTCGCACAGGATATGCCGAAACCGCGGTAACAATGAGGGAAAATTAAGTCGATACACTTCACAGGTTTCTCCCGAAAGTGGTAATTATCAAAAAGGAATAATAAAACGAAATTTCGACCGTTTAGGATAAATATGGTTATTTAGCTACTCTTTAAACTTTTTATGTACTTTATTTTTGATGTATAGTTAATACTGAAATACTCATTGGAGATGAAAACTCGCTGAACTTTTAAGTGACAATAATTAATCCGTTAATGATCACATTGGTATAACTGCTCGGCAAGACAGTCACGATCTCTGTGCTCAGTAGCCAATCGGCAAAAATATTCTATCGATTCTCACGGTCCCTGTATGGCATTAGGAACCAGAAACCAGTCTCTAGAATAGATATATAAAACAACAAACCGGTGATATTGTAATTTCTAATTCTTCAAAGATATTTTCCTCTCGCTTCGAAACACTCGCGCGTGCCTCAGGCTTCCTTGCTCTAGGAAGCCGACTATTCACATGAAAAAAATTAATCAAAGAGCATTAGCAGGGAACAGGCACGAGCTAATAATAAATACCCTCTATGGGTATGTCTCCTATTTCTAGTAATCCGAGAAAACTCGTTAGTAGACAAAAACTAATCCACCTACATTTAATCCCCTAGAAAATATGTGGAAGAGAAAATAAGTAAATACATTTTTTTAAATGCCCACTTTGAGAGAAAATTGCAGGTTACAGAATGTACAAAGGATCGAAAATCCGGAAACTGACAAAAGAAGTTAAATGAAAAAATTGATTTGAAATCGTCGCGGTTTTGGGTGTGACGCGATGACAATAAGGAGTAAGGTAATCGCCTAACTGTAAACGCTGAATGAGTAAAGCAATAATAAAGTCACGAAGAGGGAAAGACGCGAATGTGCATGTATATAGTTATATAGTTGATTCGCAGGGGAGGTCACGGTTTCTTCGGTAACCGGCAAGAAGTAAAGAGCGAGTTGCAACGGTATACGTCATAAGATTCCCACGGTGAGTCTTGCGGTGAAGTATAACGAATGCACCTATAAACATTGCCTAGAAGATCAAGAGACTGACTAGCTGCTGCTGACTAATCAGCAACATTCGCCAAGTGTCTCACTTCAACGAAAATAATTTCTTGCTCCTAATTATAGACGCAATGCCTTTCAACGCATGTACACTCAACTCTACCATGTGCCTCTTTGTAAACAACTTTCATCTACAATCACCACAATCTAAATTATCATTTCATTAATAAAAGATGGCAAGATGAATAGAAATTGGTATTTTGCAACATCATTTTTTCCTAGGCCTAGGGCTTAACAATTCAAGACAGGATATTACATTCGAGGGAAAATTGGAATTTAACATGCTTCAATTGCTGTGAATAATAAAACGGAATTTAGATATTCCGTTTTAAATTCCGAAGACGATTCAATCGTAATCATAAAAGCTGTTGCCTACTCACTCAAAGCGCTGAAACTTTGAACGAGAATGTTCGCTCACGATCAACTTGGATCGAAAACCTCGCACATAAATCATTTCTTCTGGCGAGTCAATGATTCACTAATTCTTATGCACTGGCTTTCAAATAATTTATCATTCAAATCAATAGCATAACTAAATAGACATAATTATTTTTTTACAACTTTGTTAACCACTTCCTGATGAGCTCATATTTTCTCCATCAACAACTCGACTCATTGCATGAACTTGCAAAAAAAAGACGTCAATTACGCATCTTTTAATAGCAACAATTTTTTCGAGGCCGATTACTATTGACGAAGAAATTTCTGTCGCTCGTTTTCCGACCGCTTTTTGATCATTAAAGTTAGCTTTGCACGTAAAGGTGTTGTTCAGTCAATCCTATTATTGAGAGAATGGGAAAAATGAATAAAAAGAAATAACGGAGGCTACTGGACCAAAAAGGAATCGACAATTGTCCCGGATCCCGATGAACGAACTGTAACGGAAGTAATTGCCATGATCCGTGTAAATCTCGATTAAATACGGCTTTTTCTATTCGACTTTGGCCAATAACTTTGCTCAAGATCTCACGTTTCTTCGACGGAAGCCATGACCATCGGTCAACGACCAGGAAGCTCGAGTTTCCTGTCGAGACTTAAAATTCCACGCTCGAAGAGCCTGCCAACAATCGTGCAAAATTATTTCCCTTTTGTACTGCTTATGTAATTTGAATTTTCTTCAAAACGCTCAAGAAATGTGTTTTTAATTGTCAGTCAAGGCCAAGGTTTCGAAACAGAAAACGAATTGCCTGAGATCCAAAAAAAGAGAGAAAGTTTACTCAACTTTCCCCCTTTTTACAATATACCCAAGTTGCATAAGATTTCTAAATTGCAAGTATTCATGACACGAAGATATTATAAATGATTGCAAATATCTAAATATGTATACACAAGTTGTATTATTTACTGAAGTAAAAATATGATTATATGATCGTGAGAATTCATAACGTGTATTTTGCAAAGAATAATGAGAACTTTGCCGAGTGTTTTTCTTTAACAAGTTTAGGCATTCTTTATTCAAAATCACCGTTAAGTTTATACGTTACTCTTTTAATTTACATTTCGTCTGGTGACCTATTGTGCCTGCTTCAATAAAAAGAGCCGAGAGGAGAAACCGTTAAAAGAACCAGTGTAATGATTTTCTCCTATTGAATCTTTTTCCGAATATTTCGTAATGACGAAAGGTAGTTTATTTTTTTTTTCTTCTCGAACTGTTATTGGCAAGAGAAACTATGGAACAAATCGAGCTGCAACGATTTAAATTATTTCCCAAGAGCATCCAATCGAAAACGATTGTCAAAGAATGATCAAGGGAACGGAAAAATATGAAGAAGAAAAGTTGAAAAAAGATGTTAGATGAAACTTTTTAGAACCGTACTCGAGCAAACATGGTGAATGAGCAACAAGGGCGCTGGGATCTCTCAGGTTCGAGTGGTAATGGCAAAGGTTCGCCTTTCTGATACCAAAGTACTCCACGGCAATCGAGGAGAAAGGAAGAGAGAAGAGATCAGAAGGTGGGGAGATGGGGCTAGTCTTAAAGGTGGATCTTCTTTGTTCGACTGATGCTACAATCCATAGTAGATCGGCTTTAACTTTCCTCGGAATGGTGACCTACCACCTACAGTTCTACACCACTAGAAAAACAGTTCCAAGGGAAACTTCATCTTTTGTTCCTTCCATTAGAATCATCCTCCTAAGACAGCTTAACATTTTTAGTATTATGTTCCAGAGTGGTATCATATTCTTCAGTAGTATCATCTTCCTCATTAATCAATAGCATCTTATTCCTTAATGCTTACTTTTCGAGACTAAAATGCGAAATTAAACAGGTACGAAGAAAATAACCAACAATTGTCGGGCAAACATCAAATCATATTATTAACTCATTATATTGATTTGTCGTGTGTTATTGATAAGGTTGTGAATTGCTGAACCTCGGAGCGCAATTACTGAGCCCTATCCTTGCCCTGTGGTTATCCGAACGCAGTTCTGCCAGAATCGCCCAGTCGAAGACTCAAGGCATGGTAATAATTGGTCGGTTGAGACCTTCCTATGTCTTTGCCATTCACTGGGATATGGGTAGAGTACATCTCGTGGGAAACTCGTGACACACATTCTACCGCGGAAGTATTCCTAGAATCGCTGGGTTCATCTATTTCGACCCCTTTCATTTCAATTGCAAGTACAAGCCAAAATCAGTCTAAGAAAAATCAACTTAGGGTGTCCATCTGATCACAGATAAGATTATATATTATGGAATCATGACACTGTATCCATCATTTCTTCAACAGTTAATACCACTTGTTTACAACTGAAAATGACTACATATTCAACTTATGGTCAACATTATTAATAGTCCCAAAACTTAAATCCCATTCATTCAATCTTCAATTCAAGCTCTGGAAACCGGTTTAGCTCTGAGAAAAAATATTATCCATCCCTAGTAGAACAGCAGCATCGATAAATCCAACGAGCTCGGGAAAGCAGGCCCTGATAAACTCGTAAACGGTGTTTAGGTTTACGGGACAAAAACGTGCATAGGGCAAGAATAAAGTCGAGAGTGTTATTGGATGAATTGCTTATGCAGCCCGCTTTGTCGAAGTCAACGTAATTTTCCGAGTCCTGGAGAGCTGTTTCAGGGAGGGGTCTTGTTCCCACGACCGCCATGATCTTTACCGAGTCGCTACTGCCTAGTCCTATAAGTCTCTCTTCCTCTCTCTTTTACGCTCCTTTCCCCGCCCGCAAAAGAAAACAAGGATCTCCGCAGCATATGTGGGTTACGTAACTGCGTAGGTCGTAGGTACATAACTCGTTAATATAATGGAAGTGCTGCTCCCGCAAAGGAGCAGCCATAATTTTAAGCACATGTCATACAGTTGTACTCTATAATTAAATCCAATGCCTCGCTCTCATTTCTCCAAGCACGTGAAATCCGAGAGAATCAGTGAATTTGAAGACATGATAAGATTAGCATTACTATCTAAGTAGTAGATCCCAAAAGGACCATCCTTTATTAGAGAAATGTTTCATAGAAAGTGTTGCTAGGTCGAATTCAGCGATTGATAAGAATTTACAAGTGTTGTTCTTGATAAGTATTGAGATTTTTTCAGAACGAATACTCGGAATACTGAGAGTGGTCATGGATAATAAGAAATATTTTTGTTAGTATGACGTTTGATCAATTTCCGGAGCTCGTTAATTCAATCAATTATCGAGATTTGATAGCTTTATTGAACTTGAACTGCACTCTTGACCTTTCAACTTCATCAAGGATGCATTTAAATGGTCGATACGGGTTCTTTTCAATTAGGTATACGTACGATAATAGAGGCAGATTCTCGAGATATCGAAGGATGCATTACCAATGCGATGTAAAAATGCTAATACTGAACTGAATATTTTATTTTCCTGAAGAATCTCAGGATAGATTAGTGATCGACGACTTTGAACTGACGACCCCAAGAACTTTTTAAAATTTTCCAACGAATTTCGAAAGAGGACGTGAAATTATAACAGAATCAGAAAGAAAAGATAAATACCTATATTATATTTAAAAATATCAGTTAACTTTTAACCAAAATTTGGACCATTTTGTGATGATTCGCGTTTTTAATTTTTTTAATTCAAATATTCATAACTTTGTCAAACAAATCTTTTTGACAAATCGATAAGATGCGTACCATATAATTCCCTTTGGAAAACAACAACTTGGGAAAATTCCACAAACATGATTTTGAGCATGATTCTTTGTAGTCAGGAAATTCCGAATCATAATATAATCCATCATACATTTCCATAAATATATTTTCATAACGTATTGCTGATATGAAGTGGGTTCCTTACTGTCTTATAATTAAAATCTTATTACTGTGTAAATGGCCCTTTTAATGCTAATTAGAACAATTTTTTCATATGATAAGAGAAAACCACAGTCAAAGATTTTTAAATTTGTTTATAACTCAATCCCGAACGGACAAGTGTGAATTCCCATGAGACTACTTCTGACCAAACAGGAACAATTGGATTAACCAAGTTAGGGGTTTGCTAAAATTTTAATCCCTCTCGTAAGGGCTAAGTTGCTTATATGAGGGTGGTTGCGTCTCCGCGGTTGCAGCATCTGTCATTTCGCACGTAACCATCGTTGCGGGGGTGTATCGATGCCAAAGCACCAGCCCTGCCAGGAGCGATCATCCAAAGTAATGGATTCAGCATGCATGGACTCTTTCTCCGTCAGCGAAGGGGATATACGAAAAAAATGCTGAGGGAACGAATCGTTTGATCGGTTAACGACCCGAGCCACCCCCTTATTACAAGGGGTGGCTATTCAAAGAGGCCAAAAGGTACATACATAGTTTATCGATACTTTTGAATGCAAATCGGCTTATAGCAAGAATATCAAGTCACTGTTTACACTTTAAAGTTCTTGAATATTAATGCAATTCAGTGTTTAATATTCGTATTATAGTTTCGACCAAATCTAAACTTATACCATCTCAAATAAGTAAATTAACAAGTGAAATTTTCCAAGGCATATTTGAGGGAAAATAGGCAAGGGAATTCGCCTAGGAGACAAGGCTAGGCCACAGCTGCTAACGAACACCTTAATGAAATTCCACTTCTCGTGGGACAAAGCAGCACGTGCCTTCGTTAAGATTGCAAACAAAGCTTAGAAAACCAGGTCGAGTGCTCACAGGAAATCTTCTTCGTGGTCAGCGAATTCTACTTCTCATAAAGAACCAATCTGTAAGCCTATAAGGCTTTCTATAACCCATATCTAATATAATACCGAAATCGACAGTTTTGGGTTCAACGGTTCCCTAATGATGAGCAGATGCCTTAATCTAAGAGACCATCTAAAATTCGCCATAATATTATGCAGGCCCAGATTTATGGTGAGAGGTAGGTCGTGGAAGAAAGGTAGAGGTCGGTCATGGAGGCGTGTGCACTATATACTATAGTGAGGATACTCACCCGTTCCGTTAGAGTTAGAGGACACCCTGAGGCGAGCCACCCTGGTAGCCCTTCCAATAGTCAGCTTCCTGGGTCGTTGGCAGGAAAGAGACATTGGGTCCTGAAGTCAGCGTGCCCAAGCACGCGATTAGAATGTACGAAGAACTAACGACCGAAACGAACGTGTCTCTTGAACTCTAGGCGAAGCCGCAAGAACCACACCCAGAGATGTTTTCCTCAATCCTCTAGT
The DNA here is from genome assembly GCA_011634705.1 of Andricus grossulariae. NCBI lineage: Eukaryota > Metazoa > Arthropoda > Insecta > Hymenoptera > Cynipidae > Andricus > Andricus grossulariae. Next base: position 6,413 of record JAABKJ010007530.1, on the reverse strand, counting down.
TCGACATCAACTTGAACATTCACCCGGTTCAGTTAAAAATTCGCGGTTATCCGGAAGATGCGCGAGGAACCGGAAGCGCCCTCCTAAGTAATCAAAGATGGCGGCTGAGGTCCGGAAGCGACAATTCGAAAACAAATCGTACAAGATCCATTCAAGATTCCCAGGACGATTTACGAGATGATGAGAGTAATCCTTGCAAGAAAGCAAGAATCATTCCCGCCCAACGATATTCTCCACGGACTTTGAGGAAAAGGCGGGTAGCTTGAACGACGCCAGTACTACGACTGGCGTTCGAGAACCAAACGCCCCAGCTGCCGTGGGGCCCCGACCACCGGCTGCCATTGTGTGCGTCTTGTCAGTGTGCCACCATCGTATATCCTGCGTGCCATAGAGGCGCTTGTTGGTGTACTACACCCAATGCTAATGACAGCTTCGAACAAAGATATCGGATCACCGATATCATCAGTCCGGAACCTTGTCTTCCTCCTGTGATTTTCGTCAACAAGTAGTCACTTTTCGCCAATCTACAATGATGCAATTTGAATGTTCTGTAATTACCAAACGATCTATGGTCACAGAGTTCCTTAGATAGAATTTTCAAAGGTACTTCGGTATTTCGAAAGGTATCTTAGTTATTTTTAGCAAGGACCGTCAGAGAGACGAGTTTCTAGCGTATGAAAACAGTAAGAGATCTGGTATTTGTTTCCAGGTATAACCGTCCTATCGGTTCATTTCCATATTCGGCGGTTTTATTTCAGCTAAGTGAACCCAGGCCTTGAAAACAGGACAAGAAAAATGTATGTATTCTCTTGTGTAAAGATTTCATGGTCTATTGGGCTAAATGTAAATCCCATGACATAGGAGAGTACTAATAAACCTTTCACTGGATTGTAAAATCTCGTAAAGAAGCTCGGTTACTACCCGACGCTTTTCCGTGCTAATGGATCACACAGTCCTAGCATCTAACATTCCTAGAAAATAACGAGGCTCAGTTTATTGCCACCTAACTTCGTTTTCTCACAGGTCGTGTCGAAGATTACGAAATTAGCAGGTACGGAATACGGAAGAATGCATTGCTAGAAGCACAGTCACGGAACTCCCTTCGCAATTAACTTCGATGAAGATTGCCAGGAGGTTAGCTGCACCCTAAGAAGCAACGACCCCTTAGTTGGAATCTTAGACGAAACAAGTCCTGAATAGTAAACATTTTTCTGAAATCATTCTCATAGTGGACTTTTTGATTCTGAAATTGTTCAGTTCCTCCTGTGAGGGTATGTTCGCTACTCAAAGAAGTTGGAACGTATGTCCAAGTCGTATGTGCAGCTGCCATGCAGGCGTGACGCAGTTAGGAATAGGGGATGCCGAAACGACGGTTGCGTACCACCTGGCCCAAGAACCCAACAAGCACCGGGCTTACTGCAATGGCGTAGGAATCAATCCATTGGAAGAAGGGACCCAGAGATCCCTGACAAAGGATTTCTGATCCCTCTCTGCCACCATCTCTTTCCAACAACATCCCCCCTCACCATCAATAGTCATCCCATCACCTCTCTCTTTCTCTCTCCCAACCCCCTCCAACCAAAATTCCTGCACCCTCGAAAATGCTCACGGCTCGCTCGCTACGATCGATAGTTCTCCAAGCATTTGATCCTACCCCCGTTGTCCACCTCTGCCACCATCCCTTTGTATCCTGACAGGATCGGTTTTCAAGTTAAACATTGCGTCGCGCTCTGGTCCAGAATTATTTCAGTGAAATTGAATAATTACAGCGCCAGGATTTCTCCTTCAGTCTACCTTGTTAACCTTTCATTAGAGACAATTTCAACCCCTCCGTACTCTCGAGGACTCCGAAAAGGGTTCAAGATCAAAGTTCTTGATGTTATTTTACAAAAAGGGGGAAAATCTGGTTTAAAATAATAATACACTCCTGACTAAGAGTTTGGGCACATTGCTAAATCGAAAAAGTACCAGCAAATGTGTAAATTATTTCAGTGAAAAGTACAGGAATTACTTTTAAAATGGATAAAATCAGTTTAATATGATTAGATTTGTATGCCTTATGAGAATCTAAAATTCTAGAACAATATAATTTTCAAAGTTCAGAAATTCTTTAAAGATATGAGACCCATTTGAAAAATTTGAAAAATAACAATCTACCTAAACTTTCAGTCGGGAGTGTATGATGCCGTACTTTGTAGAGACGTTTTACCACATCATAACAGATTTTTATTAACAATTATTAATTTCGGCATTGAATGAAATTCATAATGAACCGCAAATAATGAAAATCCATCATGTTGCAGGATTCTAGTATCCACTTTTCAGACCTCCGAATATAATATACTCATCAGTTATTGACAGCGTTTTATTATAATGCGTAATACTCGATCCGCAATAGATTTTCCGAAAGAGCGATAAACGTGACAATCGCCTGATGGATCGTGTATGAACACATTGTGTTCGATATAAAATATGCATGCGTCAAGACTCCCAAATTTGCAGCTTTTTTACGGTTGGCTGCTCACTATTTCGCTGCGGGACGTCAGCATATATGGGCTACTGCCTATAATCACGATCAAAAGCATATTCTTCCGCTTTTGGTGGAACCCTCTGCGAGAATATACACGTGCTTGATTAAACATCACTTGAAAAAATCTAAGTTACACTGACAAAGAATTAAAAACAAATGAATTTATTTGATTTATGACATTATTTTATTTCCTCATTGTTCAACAATTTTTTGAATAATAACGAAGTACATCCTGGACACTGGACGCAAAAGATAAATAAAATGACGTGAATTTTTTTTATCGTCTGGCAGAATCAAAGGCGTCGGATTGGGAGTAGTATATATACATATACAGGTATAGAGGGAGTACGCATTTCCTATAGAGGTGCATTTTCCTATAGAATTTCCATGGAACCGGCCAACTCTGGATATCCCCCACCTATGGGGTTTGCGCGTTGATATTGCAATAGAAGCTGTATCGATCGTGCCTCGACACCAGACTGGCTGTTGTCAGGGGGTTGATAACGATATGCACGCTGTGTGTACTATATACTTTATACATATATACAGACAAATATATATGTACAGTTTATACAGTTGTACATATGTGTGTCCGGAAGCCTCTAGGCAATGCATTCTGTGTTTACTCGCCATCCAGCACCAGAAGATAACATGGCATCTGTAGAGCCCTGATATGGTCTTAGATTTAGATAAACCATAAAAAGGGGACAAGGGTTTAAGCGTTTAAGGATTCCTGCTTTGTATCCAAGATACTTGATTACTTGACGTTATGCCAGATGGGAGGCGGTTAATCAGGTGATGGACAATTTGGGAGAAAGTCAGACCAGAAGTTGGGCATGTGTGTATTATCTTGAAGAATATGAATAAACATACAAACTTTTTAAGAAATGTGGAACTATTTGTTGCCAAAGAGAAACTAGCGGATCTTGGCAAAATTTTTATTGCAATTGCCAATTCACCGCTTTTAGTTGAAATAGTTGCTCTTGCCAACAAAGCAACAAGTGTCTAGGTTTTTTGGTATCAAGGACAGATGGTCAGCTTTAAATTTCTATGCACTTGAAAAACACCTTACAGAAGGGGATTTACATGTGAATTCCCACGAACATCCGTAACGTCTCTCCCCACACGATTTTTTTCGTCGAATCCTGGGAAGGAAGGAAGGATCAGTTCCCCTTAGGAAGGAAGGGATCGAATGAAAGGAAGCCATTTCTGGTATAGGACTTCACCCCAGGATACTATTCTCTGCACAATCTCGATCTAGAGTCTAGACTAGACTATAAAATCTATTTAAAAATCTCTGTAAAATTCTTGAAATAAAATATTAATTTAAGAAAGACTTACGTCAAGATTTTAGTAAAACTTTTGGGGTCAAGTGAGTCGTTAATGGTGAGCAACGTTTGGTTATGGGAAGTGCTGGTCAGAGTCGACAGTGGACAACGAGAAAGAAAGACATAACATGAAGGGTGACCCCCGTATAAGTCAAGAGATATTAACTATTAAGACAACGACCTGAACATCTCTACCTCTTTCTCAGACTCCCTGCTCTCATTGGTTGCCCAGGAGTGCCCAGGAACTTTCCCAGTTTCCGCGGGGTCAACGGTTTCCAGTGGCTCTCAACCATAACAACGATACAAGAGTACACTTTTAATTAGTAACCCCTCCTACCTTCCTGCGACTTTCATCAGATTTCATTCTACTGGGGAAAAACAACAAAGTGTTGCAAACTCATGTAATGTTTTAACTTTAAATCAACGCTATTTGTCTGATTAATTTGATTCTTATTGCTTCTCGCAATTCGAGAGACAAGAATCAATTACTTAAGAAAGAAAGAAGTATTTTCTTTTATTCCGGAAGGCAAATGGTTGATTAAGTAATTGGCTCAATCAGGAAAACTAATGACCCAGCCTTAATCAATCACCGATTCCATCTCGACCCATCAGTTTTTTACTATTCATCCACTAGTCGCAATCTAATTACTTTCAAAGCTTCCACTGTGCAAGACATCAAGTCAATTCTCAGAATGAAGAAGCGTATTCAGTCTCCATGACACCGTTAGGTTGATCGTAAAGTGAAATTACGTGTAATCGTGTCTGTCAAGAAATACAAATCGCGCATTATAAACAGCCTCATTCAGTAATTCTGATTAAAAATGTTGATTCAGACTTATCATAAAATTACTTCCTTGCATTAGCGGCATTAGGCTGATCATCAGGACAGATTCAGTCCAGAAATAACTGCGATCTTTTTCCTACGAGTTTGCTTCTGGAAGTGATTTAAACAAGGAACAGCTGTTATAGATATCCATGGAATGGGAGAAGAATCGATGCATGTTACGTGCGGACTTGAGGAAACATAAATCTGTTCCAGGAGACATGTTCTAGCTCCCACTGTTTATAGCAGACGAAATTTCGCATGTCTAAATTGTTTGACTCAGTTAAATCGATGAGATAGTTTCAATCGAGAAAGCTATTAATTAGATTACAACATTCCTTAGCTCGACTTACTTTCCCATTTTTTATTGTATTGCTATCTTTTAAATTTGTGGATAAGCTTGCAGTAAGTTATCATTAAGAGTGGGAACCTCGAGTGGAACAATAAACTGAGGAAACGAGTCAGAGTAAGAGGCTTGAGAAACATAAAAAGAGCTACTGATTACAGAGTCAAGTTGTGGTCGTATTGCCCTTTGACTCGTAGCAATTAAATCATCTCCTTCCCCCATTCAGTCATTGACTTTCTCAATCAACAAGCTCAATGGCGCCTGGACTTATATTGCGTGTGGGTCGAAATTAGCCTTTCTGACTTCATGAAAGGTGGGCGAAGATAACGAAATTTGAGCCACTGTAGGAATCATGTATCATCTGATTTCCGGTCGACTACCGCCAAGGTCAATGAGATTAAAACGCTCAAACATATCAAACAATATTCCTCGCAGAATGAGATTTATAAAAGTAGACATACACTTTCTAAATGTCAAGGAATCCTTCGAAATATTTATACGTCTATTTTATCGATTGGAGAAGTTTTTTATACTCTCAAAAGTATTTTATTTCGCAGTTAATTTATTTGCAAATCAGGCAGATTTATATCAAAGAAATTGTAGCTGAAAGATATAAAAATAGCAATTGAATAGTGAATGCAAATGAAATATTATTCGCGAACAAAGATTAGCATTTGGGAAGTTTCACCGTGTGGGCGACAAAATAACGTTTTTTTATTCGAGTCCAATTCGCGCGATCGCGAAGAGCTTCACTATGTAGCAACATTTGTTCCATTAAAGTCGAGAGGCTCGCTACGCACTCCCTAGGGTAATATCCAATCTGAGTGTTGGGGTTGCGAAAACCCCCTTAAAAAGTCAGCACACTGACAATGAGTTCAACCCGAAAAGATCTCCGCGAATCCATGATCAAAAATGCAGTAGTAAAATTTTGTTGCAATAAAACTTCCATATAATTATCCATTATAAAAAATAGGTTGTAGTGAGTATTGGATCTAATTATCAATTGGATCAATTACTATAATTGGATCAATTACTGGATTCAATACGATTTTTAATTGAAGATTTGAAAAAAAAATCATTTAAAATGGTTTTCCTATTTAAAATCCCCGGTTAACTTCAAAATCCCGGGGTCACGGGTTAATGTTGACCGATTAGAAAAAAAAGATAAAGAGTTATTTTTTAAGGGTATCTATACATGCAAGAAGGATCCCGTTAAAACCTACGTAAAACCTGAATGAAAAATTTGTGTGAAGTTAAAAATACAATTTTTTTATCATTTGATTTTTTTTTAATTATACGAGGAAAATAACGTTATTTGCTGTTCTGCGACTTTCTTCTAGTATCTTACTATACATATGTATATATATATATATGTATATATATATA
>JAABKJ010007529.1:0-20890 GCA_011634705.1 Andricus grossulariae | reverse complement strand
AAAAACGTCCGGACCAAGGAATAGGTTGGCCATTAGGGTAACAATCGAACTGTACACCTAATTCTGCAAAAAGAAAAAAACAGGTTTAAAATTTAAAAAAAAGTATATTCTCATATTTCGACATACCCTGAACCATTTATGGCAATATGTTTAGGCAAGATTGAGGACATTAGAGGAAACTTATTAAAAGCTTGACCAGCCATATTTGGCAAATATTACTTATATATTACTTATATATTATTTATTAGTAAATCTAGGAATATACAAGAGGGTGTACCGAAACTATGAAATTATTCAAAATTGAAAGTCGCTTGTGCTTCAAAGTTGCTAAGTTTTATTACAAATGAAAAGCTTTGACGACTTTTCAAACCAAAAAATGGTCCTGCCTGAAACTCTTTTCGTGATCATTCCGAAGTTCACGAATATTTTCTTTATTGAATGCTAATTTTTACCGTTCGCAATATCTACTTAAAGTTATGATATATATATCACATAATTATTATATAATTATATTTACCAATAGAATTAAGTAGAATCGATAAAGATAAGACCATATTATAAACGATCCTCATCTTTTCAATATAGAAGAACAACTGATTAATGTGTTATTGAAGAATGTGGTCGAATTTCCTCAAGAGATCTTTTCAATTCTTACGTTGGTTTTATTCACAAAAATGTATGTACTTGTTTTCTTAGAACTGATATCACAGTAAATAAACTGATAAAAAAATGGAATCTTCCGCAATCACATAGCAATAACCTTTAGAATGATGTCAGTACATTAACTGATAAAAAATCGAATTTCGAGCGTGCAAGGTGCAATATCTCGTGAAATAATTGTTAAATCAAAATTTCCTGAAGAACAGCCCTAAAGTTTCGTTTATTTAATTTATTATACAATATTCAGATTCAGAATTTTTGGCATAAATATCTCTAGAAATAAACATTGATTCAAAATTGTCTGTAAAATGGATTTGGAAATAGCTTTCTGAAAAAAACCTTATCCAAAAAATTTCTCTAGTTCACAAAGAACTCATACACTGCAAGTTTCCTGAAGTTTGAATATCTTTAGGCTTTTGAAAATGCATACCAAAACTCGAATGAAAATACACGGCAAATCTTTTTGCTGGAAAAATACTGAAATCGGTGGGTTAAAATAGGTTAAAATAGGTCAATGAAGTGATTAATTTCTTTACATTTGATTTTATAATTATAATTATTTTTTTCGGTATTCGTAGACGATTCCTTGAATTTTGACTGAAAGAGTAGTGTCTAACAATAAAATATGTATAACAAAGAATTATTATTCTCAAATGCAGGAACCCGGATACCTGAAAAATTTTAAAATTATGAGGACTTTATTTCTTGACCTGGAATTGTCTACATTTCTAATGTAACAACTATACGCAATAAGCTTTCGACAGTAATTGGCAGATTAGTTTCAAATCATCAATAGTTTGCAGTGCCCAATCCTCATATATTTTTTTTCCTAAAGTTAGAAATAAATAATTTGAAAACCTATATTAATTTAAATTTTCACTTAGAAATATTCCAACACTAATAATTAGCAATGAAATTTTTATTATTAGATGGTACCTTTAAAGGTTCGAAATTTAAGCATACAATGCATCAATAAAATTATTACCAATATGTTTCAAATTATACTGAGCTTTTGTAACTTAACTTCAGAAAAAAATCATTTAAAATTCAAAAATATTTGATTTCAAGAATGAATTCTAATACTAAAACAAGTGTAAAAATAAAAACATCTGAAATTAATAAGTTAGAAATTGTGTTGCAGAAAATCACAATTGATCCAATTTAAGATTTCGAAAATTGATGCTTCAGTAATTAAAGAATTCATTCGATTCTCAACAGCTAAAATTTAAAAGCTTGGAATTTTCATATTAAACTCTCAATTTTCCATTTTTTCATTTCGTTCTGTAAAATTCTTTGATATTGGGCGCCGTTCACCTACTGGAGTCGCCTTGACTTCTTGTCGGGTCAGTTCTTTAATCGCTCCGCTTTCTATGTTTATTTTTGCCCTGCAGCGAGAGCTATTATATATTCCACGCAAAAAACCACCTTCATCCAATGTTGCAATAGCTTCACCATTAGACATTGATAATACTATACATTCTTGTTTTGCCATTGGCTCAAAGTGATGACTTGATACTCTCCATTGAACTGATGTATCAGCAGGAAAAACATATCTTCGGAGTTCAAATAGCAGGTCCGGATTCATTTCGGGAATAAGCCGAATGAATCTAAGTTGTTCAGGTCCAAGTTGTGCAAGTTCACGTCCACGTGTGTGCATAGTTAAAGGCGTAAAACGAGTAGGAACCCTGGAAGAAGCACTGGCACGAGGAGGCATTGACCTAGCACGAATAGGAGGCTCTTCAGGAGGAGGAAGAGGCCTGATGAGAGAGTGATGTTCGTTAGGAGATCGCTGTTCGTTAGGAGAACGCTGTTTGTTAGGAGAACTCTGTTCGTTAGGAGAACGATGTTCGTCAGCAGAATAAAAACGTCCGGACCAAGGAATAGGTTGGCCATCAGGGTAACGATCAAACTGTACACCTAATTCTGCAAAAAGAAAAAAGAGGACTTAATTCAAAAAAGGTATATTCTTGTATGTTGATAAATCATAGACCACTTGTAGCAATATCACCATATTTATGGAATATTATTGGTTAAGGGCATGCTGAATTTACACCATTCCTACCTTCACGACATTCTTTTGGAACAACTTACGTCCGCACGAAATAAGATATCCAGTTAAATATGTTGAAAAATAAATAATTTAAACTTTGCTTCACATATGGATGAATAATTGTTCATCTCTCGTCTTTTGGACATGTCCATCGTTTCCTGAAATTTTGATGAAAAGAAGTCTGCAGGAAAGTTTCGCGGTTGGAAAACTTCCCGTGGCAAAGTTGTTCCTCGATATTCAAGAAAAGCTTTGACAAAATTGGAGCCAAATTTTTCTCTTCGTTCAAAAGATAAGAGCGATTTTTTATTGCCGCGCGCGCACTCGACTCGAGTCGACCGGCGCTCTCACACCGACCACAGTGGTGTAGAATAGCAATTTACTGTTCATAATTACCCACAGGTTGTATTTCTTAACCGTTTTTGAAGTCTTTTTTAGAAATGCCCAGCACTAAATTTTTAAGAGAATCGTGGTTTGCGATTTTTCAATTTGTGTCACAGAGCAACAATATATAAACAAATAAAGTGACAAAATTGGTGACTTCAGCTTTGTGAATATTTATCTCAAGAAAGAATGCAGAAAGAGACTAAATATCAGCTGCAATTATTACATCTCCACTTGTAAAATAGAAATGATATAAATAATATTTAACTCAATTATTATTAACCATCTTTGCACAAAAATTCCTACTAGAGTTTTTTTCTCATAGAAAAAATTGTTTGTTTCACGCTCGTTGCTAAGATTTTCTTATGAGCGTCATAATTTATAACAAAGAATTAGCATAACCTAATATTTTTATTATTTTTATCAGCAATTACGCAACTTGATGTTTCGTGTCTCATATGCAGCTCATTAATCACTGTTAGTTTATTGTTGGATAATTTCAGTTAAAAACGTCTCTTTTGTATGTAAAAATAATATATCTCAGTTTTTATTAAAAATTTTTTTGAAATATTCTCATAAATTATTTTTTAAGAAACTTCGTTTGTTGGAGATGGTTGGACAAATAATTCCTGAGTGAAATTTCGACAACTTATTTTTTCCGCGTAGAGTTCGGAAAAAATAGCAATCGTCATAGAATTAGGATTAAATCGGACATATTGTTATTTGCGGAAAACTGAGCAATTGACTTAAAATTATAGATATATTATACTATACTATATTATTATAATCACCAATAAAATAAGGAAAAACCGTTAAGGATAAGACCAGAGTGTTAACGATCGTCATCGTGTCCAAATAGAAGGAGAACTAATTAATTCATTACTGAAGAATTTGTTTGATGCGTAGAACTAATATTATTTTTTAATTGCAGTCGTTATGTCCTCAAATATTTGAACGTCAATTAATGAGACCAAAGTACCAACCTCACTGTCATTAGTAAGATAGTCATGTAATTAACAATTCTTACGGTAATATACAGATAACATCTTTCTGCGTGAGGGCGGCATCTCTAATCTACATCCAAAAAATTTAGAGTATTTGTTGAAAATTCATCTATATTGCTATTAAATGAATCTCCTTAGCAAATCATCTTGTTGGTTTAACCGCTTTGTAAAAAATTAATTTTTATTGTTGATGACTCATCATTTTAGTTTAAAATTCAATTACTTTGTTTTGTAAATCGACGTTATTGTTGAAAATCGCTATTTTCGGGTCGAAAATTCATTTGTTTTAGAGAAAAATTGTTCTTTGTGCTTGGCGACTCAATAATTTGAACAAAAATAGAAAATTTATCTTCGTTGTTAAAAAATACAACTAGTTTGGTACACTAAAAAGAAATTACTCGATCATATGAAACGCATTTGTTTTGGGTTCTTCAATTCGAATCAAGGATTTGTTTATTTAGTTCGTATAAATATTGCTCAGGGGGAAGAAGTCATGCCTCGACTTAAAGAAATAAAGTCTTTGATGATATTTTCAAAATATGAAAAAATACACTCAAATCTCGATATAAGCATTGTTTTGGGCATGGTTTGCAGTGACCTTCAGTCCTTTTTCGGTCTCATCAATGTATCATTCATGCACTTTGGTGATAAAAATGATTTGAATTATAAATTAAATTAAATTAAATTTGGTAACAACGTGCTATGCAAGTAACTGCCAGAAACTCGCGAAACCAAAATTTTCACTAATGAGGTTTTCTTGAGTCTCTATACAACAGAATTATGGGGGTGATATTGAAAATATTAGTTTTCATTTGTATTCTATAGATAATAATGACAAGAAATGTTGGGTCTCAACTCGGTATACCTAATATTGATAAAAAAAATGTTTTATTTTTTTGCCTAAAAAATTTATTTCTAAACTTGTAGACGAATCGTTTGAATACTGCGTAGCAGAAGAAGCTTGGACTCAATATTGACTGAATCTTTTTCATCTAATCCTGATCATCCGTTTGTCATCCAGAAGTAACAAATTAAGTAAACTGGATTTTTACTCCTGTATTTAAGTTTGTGTCAGGGCCTCATTGGGATAGAAAATCGTCATGGCGAAAATCGTGAAAACAAATGGTCGAGAATCAGAAAGAATATAATTAAAATTGAACAATAAATATTTTTGAAGAATTGAAGATAACTCTTTGTGGGGTTATTTGATGAAAAATGTTGACATCATTCGTGCTATTTCAAGGGAAAAAATGTACTTGAAATAAATATTGACATATTGACGTCGGCAAGTAATTGATTTGAAACCTTCAGTTATGACTGCTTTATTAGTTGGTTTCAAAAATATTTTTTTCTTCTAGTTCAAGATTTTTTAATTACTAACGCCTTTTAGTTCCAGTTCAAGATGTTGTCCTTGTCTTGAGCTGGACTTCAAAACATTAAATAAACTCAACCAGCTGACTAGAAGTGAGACTTAAACAACGTTTTAAGCATGTCTTGGCAGCATTTCAAACTGACTTTGGATCACGAACAATATTATATTTTGTTTCACATTTCCTAAATTGAATCGAAGTCTGTGCAAGAAAGTGTCTGACATGAAGCTTGCAATCACTTTTCTATAATTCAATGATAATGAGCGGTGTTCGCCTACCAAATCGAGCGATTCTAAGTTGCTTCAGTTGAATTTAGGTAAGTTCAGTCTGAAAGCAGGGATGGCAGAAGGACTGGCAAGATGAGAACTGGAACAACAATATTTTTCCAATGTTGCAAGAGCTTCACTATTGGATTTTGATAATACTGTGAATTCTTTGGTTACCATACGCTTAAAGTAGTGACTTGCTACTCTCCATTATACTCGTGCATCAGCAGGAAAAACATATCTTCGAAGTGCGAAAAACAGGTGCGGGTTCATTTCGAAAATAAGCCAAATAAGTCTAAGTTGTTTAGATTCAAGTTGTGCAGATTCACGTCCACGCGTGTGCATAGCTAAAGAGATGGCAGGAATAGGAAACCAAAGAGGAGGATTGGCAGGAGAAGACATACCTGGCAGGAGGAGACATTGACCTAGCAGAAGAAGACATTAATCTGGCAGGAGGATACATTGACCTGGCACGAACAGGAGGCTCTTCAGGAGAAGGAGTCCTGACAGGAGAATCATGGCACCAAGAAATAGGTTAACAATTAGGGCAACAAGCAAACTCTACTCCTAATTCTGCAAGAAGAAAAAAAGAGGATTAAATTTTTTAAATGTATGAGTTGCGTTTTTTTTTCTTGTTTAATTTTAATTTTTGCCCACTTTTCACTCAGTGAGGTAATGAATAATGCAACTTAAGAAAAATAGTTGTTTAAACAATTTATGATTGTTTATAACTATTTTCTCTTAGATAAGTGCTAGAGAGTTCCGGTTTTTTTCTGAAATATTTAACTTTGCTTTGCCTTATTAGCTATGAATAATTGATAAATAAGCATGAGAGCGAAACATATTTTGAACAATCTCTTTCTTTTATAAATATATCTTGCTGGAGGGGGGCTGATATAAAAATATGTTCAATTCCAAATTTTTCTTGTAAGATAGCTTTTGTGTTTAAATTGATTGTTTCAAACATTTGAAAAAAGCAATAATAATTTACTTGAAAAAGCAAAATACTTTTAAAAAAATTCTTCTTCAGGTTCACTCATTATTTGTTCATATCTAAGAAGTCAAAGCAAAACTAAAGATTTCAGAAAAAAGCTACTGTCTAACATTGCTTAGAGAAAATATATATATCAATAAACAATAATCAATTGTTTAAATAAGCATGTTTGTTGACTTGCATTAGTTATTACCTCACTAAGTGAAAAGTGGACTAAAAGTGCAAGAGTTTGGAAAAAACGGCAACTTTTAAGCACTCATCTGAGAGAAGATATTAATAAACAATTATAAATTGTTTAAAAAAATATGTTTGTAAACTTGCATTATTTATAACTTTACAAAGTAAAAAGCTAAATTAAATCAATTGTGAACTCATCCTATGTGAAGGGTAGACAAATAGTTATAAATTTCAGAAAACCGCAACTATCCAGTAATATTGAATTGAATATTATTAATAATAATAAATTATTTAAACAAATAATTTTGTTAACTTCAATTGATTACTTGACTCACTGCGAGTGAAAAGTAAACAAAAATTTGAAAATTTCTATCTCAATTCTAAGAGAAAATGGTTAAAAACAATAATAAATTGTTTACACAATTTTTTAAAAATCTGATTATCAGTATAAAAGAAAATTTCCGACCGCCCTACTGAAGTGCCTGAAAAAATACTGGATTACAAATTTTCATTACTAAAAATTCTTCACAAAATAATTTTAAGAAAACTACGAGAAAATACTATTTCACTCTGGATTTAAACGTCCACACTGGGCATTACATAATAAAATAAATAAAATAAAATTAAAAAAAAAATAAAATAAGAAAAATGATGGAAAATATAATAACAATAATAAAAAATATCATCCCACTGAGAGGTATAAAAAAAGCGCAAAAGGGGCAACTGGCCATTAAATGAAAAATAAATAATTAAAAATTTTTTTTCCCAAATATATGAAAAAAATAACATTATTAAAAAATGACATTCAACTAATGGGGCGTCAAAATCGACCAAAAGTGACAGCACTAGAAATTTAATAAAGAAATATAAATAAATAATTTTTTTTTTTTAATTTCTTTAAATATAAAAAAATCAAATAACATTAATAAAAAATGTCATTCCACTGAGGGGTATAAAAAAAAGACCAAAAGTGGTGACATTCAGCATTAAATAAAAAATTGATAAATAAATAAATAAAGAAAGAAATATAAATAAAAAAATATTTAAAAAATAATAAAAAATAAAAGAACATTAATAACATATTTCATCCCATTGGCTGGCGTGAAAAATAGTCCAACAGATGCAACACTGGGCATTGAATAAAAAAAATATGAATACATAAGAAAAAAAAAAATTGAATTATAAAAAATAATAAAAAATAAAATAACAATAGTAAAAGATGTCATCCCACTGAGGGATATAAAAAATAGCTCAAAAGTGGCAACACTGGTCATTAAATGAAAAATAAATAATTACAAAATTTTGTTCTCAAATAAATGAAAAAAATAACATTAACGAAAAATCACATTCAACTGAGAGGCGTAAAAAATAGCCCAAAAGTGACAACACTGGGCAGTAAATAAAGAAATATAAATAAATAAGAAAAAAATTAATAAATTCAACAAAATTTTTCTTCAAATATAACAAAAAAATAACATTAATAAAAAATGTCATTCAACTGAGGGGTATAAAAAATAGCCCAGAAGGTTGGCATTCAGCATTAAATAAAAAATTAATGAAAAAATTCAATAAAAAAGTATTCAAAAATAACAAAAAATAAAATAACATTAATAAAGTATCTTATCCCACTGGGCGGCGTAAAAAATAGCCCAAAAGATGCAACACTCGGCATTGAATAAAAAAAATATGAATAAATGAAAAAAAATAATAATAATAAAAAAAATAACATTAATAAAAAATGTCATCCCTCTGAGGAATATAAAAATAGCCCAAAAGTGGCAACATTGGGCATGGAAAAAAAAACAAATAAATAAAATAAAAAATATGGATAAAAAATAAATAAAAATAAATAATAAAAAATAAAATAACATCAATAAAGTATGTAATATAACTAAGGGGCGTGAAAAATCGCCCAAAAGTGACAACACTGGATATTAAATAAAAAATATATAAATGAATGGATGAAAATAATGAAAAATAAAATTAAATTAAAGAAAAATAATAAAAAATAAAAGAAATAATAAACAATAAAATAACATTGATAAAAAATGGCATCCCACTGAGGGGCGTAAAAATAGCTCAAAAGTGGCAAGTTAGTTTATGGACGGTTCCTTAATGAAATTCTCATTTTCATAGCATGTTTATTATAAAATTAATCTTTGGAGAGATGAAAGAAAATCTAAATGAGATTCGTGGATCGGGAGACTCCGCTAGAGTAGAGTAAAATTCGAATAAGTTCCGGAGGGTCTTTTGTCGTGCGTCGTTGGTCGCTAATCTGTCTAATCTGCCCTAAATGAAATACTTGCAATTCTTTGCCATCGTTTCACTGCTACGTTTGAGTAGGAGGAACCACTTGACCGGGGGGTTGCTAAATTGATGTCATCGAGGATGATGTACCAAGGGTGAACTACAAACAAGCGATATATAATTCCTCTAACTGGCTACCACATATTTCTGACTCTTATTGTAAGGTGGCTCTTACTTTCAAACATTGGCGTAGAATAGGGTCATCCACTAATTTGTTTTTATTATTGCATACTAAAGTATATGCGCTAAGATCACTAATAATACTAGCATAGTGCAAAAAAACTTTTTTTCGAATTTATATTTGAAAAAGAGAAATTTGTACATATTTAAAATTACTATTTCTCTCGCGCACATTCCGCCATCTTGATGTCGCGTGGCACGCCGCCAAACGCTTGTAAATAGGCCGGCCGATTCACGTTTTTTCATAAAAACGGAAAGAAAACAGCGATATCATTGGTATTTTGTGTCTAAATGTAAGAAGAGCTATATAAAAAATCCAGGAAAATTATTAATATCTATACTCAAAGGTGAGGAACGAAAAAAATGGTACAAAAGTGTTCGGCTTGACATATGTGCTCTACCACATCTTTAACGTCAACAGTATATTGTTTCGAAGATCACTTCAATGATATTCAAATACTTTCATATTAAATAGAAAAATATGAAATATTTGTTTTTATAGCATGAAACTCGTAAGTGACTTATGTTCAACGGTGTATGTGAGCTATAACCTCGCAGAATCAGATCGTTTATTTGCGCAACAAATATTATAACATAAAATATTTATGTTACGAGTCGCCTAAAGCAATTATCATTCCAATTTAATAAATTAAATAAATAAAATTAACTGTTCTCAAAGGGTTAATCGCATTTATCCCATTTACTTATTTTTTCGCGTTTACTTCTCGAGTTTCAGCAACGTTGAAATTGGATCACTTCGAAAAAAAATCACTCATCATAAGTGTAAACACTTTTGGAAAATTATTTCAACTGGCTTTATTGTATCCAGGCATACTGATACTCAATGAAAATAAACTATTTCAGCATAAAAAACGTTGATGATCAACTATTTCGATTATTTTTATTAAACTGGCCATGTATTTTCTTCAGTTTTGATGGCGCGTGACGTCACACGATGTGTTTCATGCCATGAGGGCGCCACTTGTTTCGTGAAAAAAGTCGACCTTTCCGGTTGATATTTTGCCACTTATCAATAAATTATTATAAATTATTGAATAAACAAAATCAAGTTTTAATTTCACATTTAAATTCTTTGGGAGTCAAAGTTTATAAAAAGCTTAACTATAAGGCAAAAAAAATTTTCTTGGATGGCCCTATTGAAAATTGAACTACTTTGTCGAAAATTCATCTTTTTGGGTAAAGATGTATCTATTTTGGTAGAAATTGCATATTTTTTTATTAAAAAGCACAAATTTTGTGTTGAAGATTAATATTTTTTGGTCGAGGATTCAACTAAAGTTAAAAAAAAAATGGTCTTTTTGGTTGAATTCTACTGTTCATGGTTTAAAATAAAAATATTGCTTAGTAGAAAATTGATCATTTCAGTTTAAGTACCTATTTTTGTTCAAAGTTTAACTATATGTATTGTTGACATTTTTTTAAATTAATTTTTTTGACAGAAAATTTAACTATTACATGTTTGGTTACAAATTTATCTTTTTCAGTTGCAAATTCAACTATACGGTTGAAAATTCCTGAATTAGTTGTGAAAAATTAATCTTATTAGTCAGTAATTCAACTTCTTAGTTGAAAATTTATTTTTTGTTTTAAAATTAGTTGTTTTTTATCCAAAATTGGTTTTTTTAACTGAAAATGTAACTATCCCATTTTTGTCGGAAATTCTTTTTTTTTATATACATTTAATCTTTTTGGTTCAAAATTCATCCGTTTGGTTGAAAATGTAACTATTTCATTGAAAATTACTTTATAAGTTCAAACATTTGGTTGAATATTCATGAGTTTTATAATACAAATCATTCTGTTTTGGCAGAAAATTCATCTCATTGGTTGAAAAAATATATTTTTGATTGAAAATTAGTTTTTTTTATCAAAAATTAATTTTTTTACCAGGAAATTCATCTATTTCACTTCTTGTCGAATATTTATCTTATTTTGATAGAAATTTTATCTTTCTTGTTGAAAATTCGTCTTTTTAGTGGAAAAGTAATCTCAAGAGTGGAATCTTCATTTTTTTTTTAAATTCATTTCTTTGGTTGCTGATTCATCATCTTCGTTAAAGAATAATTTCTTTGAGTGAAAATTTGACTATTTCATTTTTTTGTTGAAAATTTATATTTTTTTTATATAAATTTAAACTTCTTGGTCAACAATTCAACTACTTTATCGAAAATTCATCTTTTCTGCTGAAAATTTATTTCTCTAATTGGAAACTCAACTATTACATTTTTGGTTGAATTTACATGTTTTTCAGTCAAAAGTTCATATATTTTGTCCAAAAGTTGACTTTTTGGTAGATAACTCATTTTCTGGGTTGAAAATTCAACTATTTAGTTGAAAATTAATTTTTTATTTGTGAAGATTTATCATTTTAGTTAAAAGTTCATTTCTTCGGTTAAAAACTAAATAATTTTGTTGATTTCTTTTTAGTTGAAAATCAATATTTTAAATAAACACGTAACTATTTCATCTTTATTAAAAAATTGATCTTTTTAGTTGAAAATTCATTTGTTTTTTGAAAAACTCGTCTTTTTTGTGTTGAAAATCTAATTATTTTAGATATTAGTTTTCTTTATTGACTGAAAAATCTTTTTTGGATGAAAATTCAGCTCTTTTGCGGAAAATTCATCTCACAGAGAACCATTAGTGTATAATTTGGTACATTTCATTTTGAAAAATTAAAACTAATTTAAAAAAAGTAATAGAAGGGCAGTGCCCATTTAATCTCGGTCAACCTGCTTTCTCTACCCCCAATTCCAAACTTCCCCTCACACAGCTGATTGATCGCGAAAATGTTTCCACCAATACTTGCGAGTGTTGAATAACAATGAGGAATAACACACAAAACATTTTAATAAATTATTTTGGAATTAGTAATTAAGATGTATTATTTTCGAAATCTATGTTTTTTGGCGATACCACCGATATGTTACTTGCCCTAATAAGTTGAAAACGAGAATAAGTGCTACTAGTGTTTTTCAGAAAAATGCAAGTCTTTTTTTTTAATTTATAGAAGTGCTATTTTGATATTTTGTTATCATTTGATTAAATTTGGAATAAAACTTTGCAACTAAATTTCTTATACCAAAGTTTCTACAGAATTTTCATCCCTAAATTTCAAATCTTTTCCTGGCTTTGCAACTGTGTTTTCTTTAATTTATCCTAAGTTTCCTACATCAATTATAATTTTACCCGCTGGCAAGGGTTGGCGTTAGCAGTGTTGCGGTCCATCAGTTTGTGAGGGGAAGTTGGGTAGTGGGGGTAGAGCAAACAGGTAGACGCTGATCAAATGGACATTACCCTAATATAGTCTGTGGCACACTAATCTGACGATCTTTTCAGCATAAATGGACTCATAAACACCTCGTGTGTTTGTCCTAATTTTACTACATTTATCATCATTTTACGAAACAGAAATTTTTAATAGTGCACTTATTACAAATTCTCAACTTATTAAGATAAGTCACACATCATTTGAATCGCCCAAAACCTAAATTTTAAATATATAATATTTAAAAATTATGAATTAAAAAATCGAAAAATTGTTATGTTTTGTATTTTATTCCTGATAGAGTACAGAAAATTCCCACCGGCAAGGGCCGGCGGCAGTAGTCTTGCGGTCCCTCAGCTCGTGAGGGGAAGTTGGGTAGTGGGGGTAGAGCAAACAGGTAGACGGTGATCAAATGGGCATCGCCTTAATATAGTCTGTGGCACACTAATCTGATGATCTTTTCAGCATAAATGGAACTTCTAACTGAGCAGTTAGTTTAGAGGAAAGAAAAAAAAGGACGAAAGAAAGATAAGTGTAGGAAATGCGGAAATGAACCGGGAGCAGCAGGAGCCTCTAACGATAAATAAACTCATAAACACCTGGTAAGTCATATCGAGGTAGAAACTGGAGGAACAAGCAAATCAGGACGCTCGTTACATTAGTTGCGTTACGGCCGAGAAAGTTTTATTACCGGACAATGCAAAGCGAAGCGATCATGAAACCGTTTGACCCGCACGATGGCTAGGAATATTTATTGCATTACATCCGTCTAGAAACGTGACGTTATCGGATACGAAAGACGATGAGGAAGCCACACTAATGCTTCACACAAAAAAATGACTATAAAATTCGATCCGGAATCATTTTGCTATTAGTTGGCTTCACGAATTCTGGTATAGCAAAAAATATGTCGATATACGTTATGTTAACGATATGTTAAGTAGATATTAATGATCTAGAAATAAAATCAGTTTCACGGTTTAAATCGAGCTTAACATCCGGAAAAAGAAACGAATAGCCGGATTTTTCGGTATGAATATCGAGAGCTGGAATAGGGAAATTTGTACCGAACTTTCGGTACAAATAGCCGGATATTTTTGCTACACGTAGATAGTTTCATAAATAAAATGATAAATAAATGAATTTAATTAATCTTTTCAATTTTAGAATCTTTTATCAATCTTTCATCTTTCGAAGCAGGTTCTTATTAATAATGTATTATCAAGTTCATTCTACTTTATTTTGCCAAAGTCTGTTGCGGCCCAATTTTTGAAAGTTTTGATACTCAACTATAGTAATTATCAACGTTTTCGGAACTAATTTGTCACATAAATTTAATAATTTTTTTCTTCTAAATTTTATTTTCAAAGATTTTTATTATAGAATTGAGAAGTACTAAAAGTCTACAATTGAAATGGAATTTAATAAAATAATTTTTTATTATTTATCAGACCTTTAAGAATATTGAGCTCTTTCTCAATTTTTGACGTTGAAATATTAAAAATTATAATTGCGAATTCGTAACTTTGGAGATTGTGTTCATTTCTTTCATTACTTTATATTCAATTCACTCTCAAAATTTCATGTTTGTGCCGAGCCTTTCTCTACTTAAGTAACAATTTTAAAAACAGCTCCAACTATTATTTTCTGGTTTAGTTATACAAGGTATCGACTAAAGTGAAATTGTTTTTCGTGCTTCGACTGCAAGAAATTTTAATTTTGGAATATTTGGTCAACTCCAACTTAGTCGATACCTCGTTCAAACAAAACTCAAAATAGCAATATTTCAAGCGATTCCAAATTTCAAAGTTCTGAAAAGTCTGATACAAAATTCACCTTACGAGGTAAGTTTTGATTTCAAAAATTGAACGCTGCGATTTTAACAACGATTTGAAAGTGTTGAAAAATGGTTATATTTTATTTATTTTTAAATGGAACTGTTGCCCATTATTTCATACTATAGTTACTTTAATGACAAATGTTACATTTTTTGCACCCTTGCACTGTAAAAATAAAATTTCGAAATAAATAAAAGTATTTTCATAAATTTATGTGACAAATAAGTTCCGAAAACATTGATGAGTATTACAGTTAAGTATCAGAATTTGTTTATAATAAGTCTTTCAATTTAAAAAACTCTCTAAATTAGAGTAACTCAAACCTCTAGCTTTTTAAATGTATTGAAATTAAACATGTGTGCAAATATATAAATCATTTAAAGCAAATTAATATTTAAAAACCGCTTAAGGTTAAAAATACTGTTATCACTTTATAATGATATTGGCAACAACTTTGATTTTGGGTTTGAAATCTACTTGCTGCATGAAAATAACTTTGAATATAATTTAAATTGAATTATATCAATATTATGCACAATATTGACGATCAATCATCTAAAGATTAACAATCAATCTTCTTTAATTAGCCATCATGTTGATCGTGATACATATTTCGTATTTTTCTTAATATATTTCGAAATCCTTGTGGTATCTCTGAAAAAGATCTGATTCCACACAAAGACCGGTTAATTCCCACACCGTGAATTTATCCGATATGGGTAATGTAACCACAGCAACCGAAGATAAAATTCTATTAAATATCTACGCTGAAATCATTCGACTCAAATTATTCGTTAAATATAAAACTAGTGCCATTCATTTTCTTTTTAAATATTAATATTAATTAAATATTGACTAGTATTAATAATTTAGTATTTACTATTTTGCAAATCATTTTCATTGGCTGATACGTATGGCGGTCACTGAGTCATTAGCGTATATCTAATAATACAAATTGTTAAATTATGCCTCTTTTTCCAAACATTAAAATTTATTTTCTAACGCTGTAAAATTTATCTTCTCATGCACTGAAATTTATTTTCTTATGTATATAAGATATTAAAATCCGACGTGGTATTGAGTAAAACATTATTTGCGGTTATCTTTATTAGACACATATTAAAGACCTTTGGTGCAGCATCGATTTACTAGGAAGTTAAGCAATTTCACTTTTCAATCAACATTCCTTATCATATTTTATCCTGTATTAAAGGCGTGGGAGAAGGAGTTTCTAACGCTTATTTCTATTCAAGAAAATCGTAGTCACGTAGCTGCTAATTGAACGTCATTTAATCCCAAACAGCTTACGATCTTGTCTGAATGCAGATACCTGACAAATGGACCTCGTCTGATGTAAATCCTAGTACAGGGCAGGTCATTTACATCGTGATCGAACTTGCACCAAGTAGAGCTCTTATTAGCGTTCATTCAATCTGATTAATGCAAAGGGTAACAACTCTTAAAAATGGATTACTCTTGATTAAACGGATTACCTCTTATTACTTGGATTACTCCGCTTTACAAGGAGATTACCGCGGATTACAGGTGGATCCCCTAGGATCACCAGTGGATTACATAGGGTAAAAAGACAATTAGCCATGATTACAATGGAATTACCCAGGATTGCAATTGGATTACTCTGGTTACAATTGTATTACCGCTGGTATTGAGTGTATTAGCTACGGTTACGAGTGGATTACTTGGGGTTGCTAGGTTTACAAGTGAACTAGCTAGGATTGCAAGTGTATTGTACATGGTTATGATGGTTCAGAATTACAAGTAGATTGTCCAGGATTACAATTGTATTACTCCGGTTACAAGTGGGTTATCGTGAATAATGAGTGTACTGCCTAGGGTTGCAAGTCGATTAACTAGCATTACATGTGTATTACCAAGAATTACAAGTGGCTTACCTACGGTTACAATTGGATTACTTCAGATTACTTGGATTACTGAGGAGTACTCGGGATTACAATAGGATTACTCCAGATTAAAGAAAACATCTTTCTGATGATTCGTGAATAGTTCAAAGGCAAATTTAAAATCTTGGAGAGACATAAATATTTAAAAAATTCCAACTATTAAAAAGTTTTCTCTTTTAGTTTGGTTTTGCTTATTATTACGTCTATCAGTAAATTCAATTAAAATTATGCGAAATACTTTTTTAATATGATAACTCACGTTCCTGCAGTGTTTTTTGTGAAATACTTTTATAATTTTTGGTAAAAAATGAATTTAATGTTACTTATTTCAAAAAAGGCTCCATACTTTTTTTCTATAAATATTTAAAATGCTCAAATCTGTCCAAATGTAATAAAAAATATACGAGTGCAAAAACGCTTTAAAAAGCTTAATGAGAAAAACGCTTTTCTGCTACATAAAAACACAGAATAACACTTTCTGAACAAGAATTTAACATGTGTAAAGGAAGGTATTGAATTTTACTTGTTTAAAAAAGGGCTCGATACTTTATTTTCGTCTTGAGTATAAATCTCTTTAAAATCATTATAAAAAAGTATTTTGTAAATAAAATTCTACTGCAAGAACTTTCAGGTTGAAAATGATTGAGTCTCACTGGGAGTGGATTACCTAGGATAACAAGCGGATTAATTAGAGTACAGCGGATTGAAAGTGGATTACCTAGGATTACAAGTGGATTACACGAATTATTTGGATTACCACGAATAACAAGAGTATTAACTTGAGTTACAAGTAGATTACCTGGGATTACGAATAGATTAATTGAACTAGTATGGATTACAAGTGGATAGCCTAGGATGAAAAGCAGATTAAACTGGATTATCTGGAGTTACAAGTGGATTACCTATGATTACAAGCGGACTACACGGGTATTACCTACGATTACAGGTGGATTACACTAGGATTTTACTGGAAACTTTGTTGAAACGGATTACCGAGGATTACAGGTGGATTACCTAGGAGTATAAGTGGATTATTTATGATCATAAGGGGATTACCGAGAATTAAAATTGGATTACTTAGGCCTACAACTGGACTATTTGGGATTAAAGTGGATTATCTAGAGTTACCGTTGATAAAAGTGGATTAGCTGGTGTTACAGGTGGATTATCTAGGATTATAAGTGGATTATATAGAAATTGCCTAGGATTACAGATGGATTACATATGATTACAAGCGGATTATTATTGATTACAGGTGGATTGCACTAGGATTTCACTGAAATACTTTGATGAATGACATTACCTAGGATGATAAGTGGATTGCCTAGGGGTTCAAGAAGATTATCTATGATCACAAGGAGATTAACCAGGATTACAATTGGATTACTCCGCTAACAAGCGGTTTACCGGGGATAACAAGTGTATTATATATGGTTATAAATTAATTAATTGGACTGCCTCGGAGTACAAGTGGATTACCTAGGATAAAAAGTGAATTACGGTGGATTACGTGGATTGCCGCAAATAACAAGTATATCACCTAGGGTTGCAAATGAATTATCTGAGATTAAAAATAGATTACTCATGATTACAAGTGGATTAATGATTATTACACGTAGATTTCACTAGAATTTTACTTTAATTTTACTAGGATTACTTGCATGAATCGAATTACTTAGAATTACAAGTACATTAGAGGTGAAGTGCCTAAGGTGTCAAGTGGATTATCTAGGATTACAAGGAATTACCTACGATTACAAGTGGATTACAAAAGGATTCCTTATTTGGATGACTTGGATCATCTAGGATTACAAGTAGATTAAAGGTGGATTACACTAGGATAGGATTACAGGATGACTCGATTACCCCGGATTACCAGTTCGGATAACAGAGCGGTCCAGCGGATTACCAGAGTTGTTTTTCCTCGACTTGTTGTAAATGCTCGTTCTGGATACGATACTCGCGTGATTGCCTTTCATTAGGGCAAATTCGCAGGATTGAACGAGATTCGGACGAAACGGGATCCGGAGGAGGTGCTGTATTTTTCTCCATCGTTAACCAAAAGGTTTCGAGTTCACATTCGTTAGTGAATCGAGGGCTGGGCCCGGACCCAGAGTGCATCGTTAAACCGTATTTACGTGGGCCTCTATCTGCCACCAAATAAACTTTGTTAATAGCCTTGTAGCCCATCCACCATTTTTACATTCTCGTATGAAAGCTGATATCTTCTTAAAGTGACTACGGATTTCATTCTCACACGACGAAACAAGATATTAATCGCCCTCAGAGAATGCTCGCATTTCTATAGAGTTTATAAAGTTTTTAATTTTGTCCGAGCCATTTTTTTAAATTAACGATATTACAGATCATAAAAAGCATTGCATTTTTACAAGGACAACCGAAAATGAGTGGACCAGGTCCGGTTTTTCACTATTCTGTGAAATTCAAATTCTAATGATAAACACTTGAATAGTTTTAACAAATAAAAAATTTACTTCTACGTAAGTTATATCGGCCACGATACTAGTTTTACCATTCCCGGTTAGATCAGGCAATAGCGCCCGAGTTTGAGATCGGAAAGCAACGAATTGAATTTCACTTATTTCAGAAAGGGCTCAGTGCCTTTTTCTTTAAAAATTGAAAAAATAACCAAAAGTAATAATCAATAGAGAAAAGCCGAGTGAAAAAACGGCCCTAAAGACAAAAAAACAACATTTTTTGCTCTAAAAAACCATACACGGCACAGTTTATCATTTACTTAATTCTCTTATGATACTTTTTGAGTATAAAATATTTTAAAAATTCGAGAAAAAAGTTTTCTGCAAAGGAAAGTCGAATGCAAGAACTTTCTGGTTGAAAACGTTTGAACCTCACCATGCATTTTCTTTATCGGTGACTAAGAATAATGATTGTTCTACAAATTTTCATTAACGAATTAAATAATCTCATGTTACAGAATCAGCATTCCAAATTGTTTGTTATTATATAAACAAATCTTTAAAAAAAGTTTCAGCACATTTTTTGTGAACATTGTTTACAAATATAATTAATACTGGCGACTTGCGAAAAGATAAACATCAAGCTCACAAGAAATTTATTACTAAATTTTATATTTTTTTATAATAAAAAGAAGTATCACAATTGGAATAAATACTGTTTTATCGACAAAATAATTTAATTATGAATAACGATTCGAATTCTTAAACTGTTTAAAAATAAAATAAATCAATTTTTATAGAGATATTATTCACATATTTTATTTAGGATTTCGAAAATTTTAATCATTTGTACTAAAAACCTTTTTTTTGGAATGTCTAAATTCAAAATCGTCCATTATTAATAGAATTTGGTATGCGGACAAAAAAAAGCAAATACCACGCGCTCTTGTGAAAAATGTTTGCTCACACAGAGCCGGCTTCAAGAATTTAAAAATATTTGCCTAAAACGATTTAAATTGATATTTGAAGAAAATTATACTACATATTAATAGATTCGAAGTTGAAAAAAGTACTTTATTATTAATTTAAAATTATCACTACTAAATATTTCACTAATTATTCCTGAAAATTTATGAACATCAAAAAGTGACGGAAAGGCAAGGCGTCATCCTATACATGCATGAGTGACTTTAAGTGACATATTAATTAATTTTCTTGGGAAAATTATCCATAATGACTTCTGGACGTAACCAGGAAGCGGACAACCTGATGTATCTTGTCAAATATTACATATGTGACGTCTTTTTTTTATTGCTTATTACATTTGGACAGTTTTTAAGCATTAAAAGAAACATTTTCCATGAATGTGGATGACTTTCCCCTTTTTAATGTCTCGACTCTATGAAAGTCTTCGGTGATAAAAAGAGCAATGATTAGAAGGTTTACGGTGAGCAATGATTCTTCAGAGAAATGAATTTAGCTATGTTGTAAATTATTCTGTCATATAAAAGACAAAGTTGGAATGCAAAACTTAGGCCGGATCTCAAAATTATTATTTGCCTTCCTTTTAAAAACATTCATTTACGAAGAGACTCACAAGCAAACGATTTTCTTTATTTGTTTTGAGTGATAAAGCAGGCACATTAATATTCTAAATTCCTCAAGTCATTTGTCAAAACAAACGACTGACAAGAAAAATAAATTTTAAGTGCCAATCTGTTGAATCATTTTTTATTTATAAATCTGAATTATTGTTGAGGCAGTGCCGCAATTTTCCCTATATGAAAGTAAAAATCTCCGATCTATTTCCGCAATTAAAATATAATAAAACTCAGAAAGTAGCGCCATGCAAATTAGTGAAATCTAGCTGAGTTGTCATAAATAACGGAAACATATAAATACGTAATATAAGTCAAAATAACGATCCGTAATTACCAACTCTCTAAATTTGAATTAGTAAAATATAACTGATTGTCAGTTAAATTCTACTAATTGCTGTAGCTAGAATTGAGTC
>JAABKJ010007528.1:0-20890 GCA_011634705.1 Andricus grossulariae | reverse complement strand
ATATAATATATAATATAATATATATAAATATAATATCTGTCTGTATTCTGTAGGCACGATAAATTTCGAAAGAGTAATCAGATTGGATTGAGCTTTGGCACACGTTTTTAAGGCATAAAAAGATAGGACGAGTTCATTAGCCAGCTATTGTCAATACAAATTTAAAAACATAGAGCATTTTCAATATGTTTGAGAACATTTTCTCTCAAGATTTAAAAATTTTATGTACGGCTGTTCGTAGATATGGCTTTTGCAAAATTAAAAAAAAAAAAAAAACGAAAATGAAATTTTCAAGCCAAACAACGCACGATATGAAAAAAAGAACAGAGAAGAAAAACGTTGTTTTTTTTAAAGCTATATAAGATTATCATAAAAAGTTATTGAATTTTCCAGAAAAATCTAAAATTCAAATTTCGATCGTACAAAAAATAATAAAAAATTCCATTATGGGACTCGTAGTTTTTCTCTTGATCGTGAGAGATAACACTAGCAACAAAAAATTTAATTTTTGGAAAAACGATACAAGCTACGAAAAAAATGAGTGGACAAAAGTTATTCACAAAAAAAACAGCTAAACATTTGTTATGAATCGCTTTTATACAACGCTTTGCTTTTGTTCTAATCGTAAAAAATATCCTGAAAAACAAAAAAAAAATCAATTTGTGGCAAAACGACTCAAGATACATTAAAATGGTGATTAACAAAATTATTCGCCTCAATTATATCTACTTTGCTTTGAACCATTCTTTGATAGGCCGAGTTTTTTCTGTTTTTAACGGTGAAAAATAATCTTAAAAATAAACAAACTAAAAAGGAAAAACAAGACCAGCTACAATACTTTCTTAAATTTTAAAACAAGACAATAAAAATACGCCTGTTTGAGTATCAATGCACTTTATGTATAGTAATAAGATAGATTATTGAAATAATACATTTTTCAAGGCAGCTGCGAGTAAGGATTAATGTCAAATAAGGAAAAAATATTTGAGTTATCATGAAAAATAAAATTTTTACTTCCTTTTGCATTATCAAAATTGTCAGTCACAGACAGAGGTACAGAAATTAATATAATATACACTTTTTATAACAGAGTTCAACATAATATAAAATAGTTCGCGTTTCGGACAAATTATAATTGAGTGCGAAGAACGAAATACGTGATGAGAATGTGTTCGTTAAAGTTGAAAGAGCTTTAACAAAAGAGAATCTACAATTTCCAAATAACAGTTGTCCATCCTTTGACCTTTAATTATGAAAGATCTGCGCACAAATGTCGGAGAAGTACAAAGACCGAGCGCGTAGCGCGAGGTAAATATATATTCGAGCGCGAAGCGCGAGATCCAACAGACGCACGCCTTAGGCGCGCTTGAATTTGCGAGAAATGGGAATATGTCCACGCAGCGGGCCGATTATTGCGAAACACTTTATCACACATTCAAATTATAATGATTGATACTGAGATAAAATTGTTTTATCGTAATACATGTGACAAAAATTATCCAATTATTCATCAACAAGAAAATAATTTAAAATCTGTAAAAACCAAAGAAAACATGTTTGAACGTTGGTATTACTGATTTCCTTTGATAGTATTTATGAGAGTGTTGCATTCAGTTCTTTAATCGATAAGCCTAACACCGTGGGAAATATAAAAAATAAAATAATTGTGGTAAAGAAAAATCGAAAAAATCTTTGATGCAAAAGAAAATTAAATTAAATCTCCATATGAAGCTGGTTTATCTTATTACATTTGTTATTATCTTGTGATAGTTTTTTCGGCACTATACAGTGAAAAGTAAGCTTCAAATTTAATCCAAAAAGTTACTCAAAGTAGGCGTCATGTGCCAAAAAAAAGGTTTACGTAGCCTATTGAAACGTTAATTAGGTCGTTCAAATCTCCCCTTCCCTCTATCACATCTCCTCTTACTCCCCTTAGCAACCACCCAATAAAATCGCCTACCAGCAACCTTAGTAATGATCAATATAGCTCCCTTGCAACAAACAACAGCAGCCCTTAGCAACGGGCAATAACTCTCCCAGTAACGGGCAATAACAATCCTTAACAACCATCTTTAGCAACAATCAATGACAACCCTCAGCAACAAGTATTGTCACCCTTTAGCAATGGACAATAGCCATTAGCAGCGGGCGATGTTACTCCTTAGCAATGTAAAATAACAGGGCTTAGCGACGGTCATTAACATCTCTTAGCAATAGACAACAAGGAAACGACTAATAACATCCCCTAGCAACGGGTAAGAGCGACCCTCAGCAATTATCAATATAACTCCCTAGCAATAAACAACAACTGTACTTAGCAACAATCAATAACTCTTCCAGTAACGGTCAATAACAATCCCCTTATCAATAGACAGAAACAACCCTAAGCCACGACCAAGACACCTCTCTAGCAGCGTACAATAACAACTATTAGAAACGGCTGATAACATACCTTTTCCACGGCTAATAACATCTTCTAGCAGCAGTCAACAAAAACCATTACCAATTATCAATACAACTTCCTAGCAATGGAGACTAACAATGCTCAGCAACGGTAAATAACAACCCTCAGCAAAGAAAAGCAACAACCCTCAGCGACGGTCAATAAAAATGCTTACAAACGGTCAATAACATCCATTAACAAGGGCTAGTCACAGCCCCTAGCAACGGACAGCAATAACCCTTACGCAGGATCAATAAAACTCCCTAGTAGCTTAGAATAACAATTCTTCGGAAGGGTTAATAAAATATCCTAGAAACAGACAACAAAAACCCTTAGTCACGATCACTAAAAATTCCTAACAGCATACAATAACAATGCTTAAGAAGGGCTAATAAGATATCCTGGCAACAAACATCAAAAACCCTTAGCCACGATCAATAAAACTCCCTAGAAGCGTACAATAACAATGCTTAGGAATAGCTAATAAGATATCCTAGCAAAGAACAACAAAAACCCTTAGCCACGATCAATAAAACTTCCTAGAAGCGTAGCATAACAATGGTTAGCAGAGTGCAACAGCAATGCTTAGGAACAGATAATAAAACCTCTTTGTAACGGCTAATAACACCCCCTAGCAACGGATAATAAGATAATAGAATGGAACCACTGCGGTTCATTTCTCTCCAGAAAGGACTAAAATTTACGAAAAGGATTCGGTCTGTCTCTAATTGTTAAGGAATAGCA
The DNA here is from genome assembly GCA_011634705.1 of Andricus grossulariae. Lineage (NCBI taxonomy): Eukaryota > Metazoa > Arthropoda > Insecta > Hymenoptera > Cynipidae > Andricus > Andricus grossulariae. Next base: position 17,703 of record JAABKJ010007528.1, on the reverse strand, counting down.
AGAATGAGAAGAAGCAATCGGTCAAAATGAACCACCTCGGTAGTTCTAGGGTTATGAGATAGAAGGTGTTCAACGGTGAGGGACTCCGAACAGAAAAAGTACGGCGGATGGACGGACGTACGCGGACCGACTCCCGACCAAAAGTATCAGGGTTTCTGTCTGGGGCTACGAAACCATAAAAACTATAACAAATTTACTGAAGAAAAACTGGGAAAACAATTTTTCGTTTCCAGCGATAGAAACAATGGAAGTAATTTTATTGTTCTTCAGTTTTGACTTTGATCATGACAGCCAACAGAGTTTTAGTTCAAAACTAATTTGTCAGAAAATGAGCTGATACAAAACTAAAACAATAGTTTTTTCTGAGTCAATGATATATGTTACTTGGATTCTTAATTTAGCGAAAATTCGTTTGTGTTTAGATACAATTGAATTATTATTTTTAAATTGGTTCTTGCTTATGGCCTGGCATGCTTCACTTCTTGTTATTTATTTTATTTTCTATCAGATATTGATTTTGTTAATTACCGGTAAAGGTAGACAGATATGTGCGTTTTTACTAGTAACAGCAATTGTATTTAGATTTTGTCACTAGGGAGGAAGATGCGAGGTGAAAAGACAAGGGCGTTTCGGCTAACAACGACTATAACATCAGAAACCCTAGCTGGGTTTGTAATCGCTACCAACGCAACCTACCGCCACTGTATCCTCTGCATCAAAGAAGCGTTGGTCCGCAGAGCCGGCCAACAAGGAAATTGAGATTCGCCGGGAATTTGGGAGTACACCGCGATTTGCATAGCGACCCCCCTGCAGCCATAATCTCGTCGAGGTTTTGCTTTGAGGTCGTAGGCACGTACATCGGTTATAATATTAGGCTCTCTGCTCGATTCTGCACCGCACTGTTATGGAAATTTCGAAGGGATATTCTTCTGGAAAGATCGCTCCTTGGAAATCTAGAAGAACGACGGAGAACCCTATCCCGATTCTGGGCATTTCTTGAATAATGTAAGACTGCGAGTGCTTCACTCGAGCTCTTATTCTCAACGATGCTCGATATGTATTTATACTAAAAAATTAGTTATTATACTATACCAACTTTTAATTTCTATTTATCACCTGTAATCCAAACTATTCTTCATTTTTCTTAGATTTTTCTACTTTTGATATTATGTACTGGGCAGTATTCTCTTCCCTTATCCGTTCTCCTACCCACTGGATCAGATAATGATGGTGAACTATTAGCCAGTTGCCAATCGACCCACCATTCACGACTGGTGGTATGAATCGTGGGTTAAATGTCAAAACTTATCAGTATGTGCGCAACTGATTTAAATGAAAGTTTGTGAAATTTGAGTGTTATACGAGTACATAAGAGACATTTTTTCACAAAGGATTTTTGCAAATTTTCAAAAGTACGGGAGTTACGCCTTGTTGAATTATGGTGCCACACTTTTTAAAATTATCGATATTTCTGAAACATGAAACTCTTCTGGATCATAAGATATCATTTTGGATTTCGTGTTTTTTCTTAGAAATGACTGCAAGTCTTCCAGATATGATGAATAACTACGGATATTTCACTCCGACTACAGAAATTTTATTGAATAACAAAGTTTCAACTTTTCAACTTATTAAAATCGATCATAAATCAACGTAATAAGTAACTATAACAAATTATAGGTAAGTTGAAGAAGAAAAAAATCTTTTAATGTTACAAACAAATTATTGAACAAAAGACATTTTTTTGTGATTGGCAATGATTAGCTATTTCAAATCGATAGATTTTGTTTGAATTATGACATAATAATGTGCAATTACAATAATTCAAAAATAGCTACTGTCTATCAATTATTTTTATAATCAAATGTACATTTTGACCATTTTTTGATGAATGGGCCTAATTTATTTTGCGGAATTAACTAGAAATGTCGTTCCAGGGACTCTTTGTTGTAATATTTTTTAAATTGAAAAACATATATAAATTATATGATATGATATTACTATATTGATTATGATATTGGAGCGTACACTGTTATCTGCAACACCTTTCAGTTTTTTTGAAATTCGTTTCATAGTGTCAGAAATATTGATCATTCAAAAAAATATGATGCCAACATTCAACATGACGTAACTCCCGTAATTTTTAAAATTTTCAAAAATCCTTTGTGTAACGAATATCTCTTATAAAATACTATGATTTTTTCGAAGTTACTGAAATTTCAGTGAATCTCACTACTGAGAAATCAGGAAAAAACTACACCAAGAAAAATTCTTGGTAACTGTGACTACATTGTCCTAGTAGCAAATTCAACTATTTTTCAGTAAGATAAACCATATAGAACATGTAATTTTAATATTTCTTGTTCAGTCACTGTATCTACTTCATTCAGTTGCAGTAACTGACATATTTATAGTTGAAATAACTACAGCAGAACAGTTTTGTGGTTATGACCAGGGCAAATTCAAGGTACTTCAACTACTTAGTAAACTCAATTACTTTTCCTAGTTTCAGGAGGCACCCGTAGACACAAATGGTTGTTATAACTATTTTTCCTGGTAAATTTCCCTCACAGCATATAATTTTTACCATTTCATGATGAAAATCATAAATTTAGATTCATTATATTACTATTTATTATATTATATTTCTCTTGGCAGAAGGCTTTGTAGCGCTGCATAGAGATTTTGTTCGGAACTGATGCTCTCTAGCAAGGCGCATCATTTCAACGTCTGCTAACAGTTACTGTACTTATATTTGATTAAGCGCATATGGTTATTTTTATTACACTCGACTCTTTATTGAATTTATTATGAATAGACATTATTATTATTATTTTGTTTTTATTAACTCTTTAAAAAGCATATATTAGTTGATGCAAATACGAGAAACGGTAATCGTAACTAAATTTAATTAACCAGTTAAAAGTAGCTCTACTTACTACTCACTATTAGTCATAATGAGTGGAAAAATGGTAGTTTGAACTACTTTTTTTCAACTGCACCACTATAATTGACTTTACCATAGTGATTTTTCTCAGTATACTAGAATTACAAGAATTAGCAAATTAAGGAGAGTGTAGTTTTAAATGACTGAAGGAATAAGATAATATAATTCAATAATAAAATAGCTAAGCAACGCGCATTACTTATGAGAGTTCAATGAACTTTGTCGTCTCAAAAGAAGAGGTAATATTTTCTGAAGAAAGTGAAAAAGTAGAAACATCTTGTATATACAAACCCCAACTATCCTGTTAGGTTTTCTGAGTTTTCTCCTTAAAAGTTTCAATTCCAATAAAATTTTAAGTAGAACCATTCCAAACTCATTTTACTTTCAAGAATAACTTTTAAATTACTTATTGCCACTTTTCTCCACTTATTTCAAATTTAAACAAAATTAAATAATGATAAATAAGTTTTCGAATTTAAAGGAAAAATTTAAGTTTTACTTCATCACGTATGTAAATTTGCTTCTGATATTCATCTACTCGCATTGAACGAGCGAAAACTAATTTCCACGTAAAATTTATGAGTTTGACAGATTGCAGATTGGCATGTCAATCAATTTCTGAAATATAAAAACTGTTCACATTTTTAAAGAACTTCATCCAATAAAGCCTTAAATACGCTATCACGATTATTTTGATTTATTTGAAACCAAAATAGAGACTTTCTCCTGGAAAGACGGTGGGTTTGCGTAATTTGAAGTGGATAAAAGTAGATTGCAATGTGAATAATTGACAGGGGACTAAGAGAAGAAAATGTTGTGTAGGAGTCAATTCAAAGGAACAGGATACACTCTCGGAGAAATAACGAGAAAAATCTCTTGGGTAGGGCGATTGGGGAGCGTGTGATCAATCTCAGTTTATTTTGCGGTGCCAAGTCTTTTTACGATAGATTCCAGTTACATTTCATTTATAATGTTATAGATCACTTCCACTGATTACAAATTGACATGAGTCCAATTTCTTGTTTCCAGAAATGATCCACTAAACTGTGCGCCCCAATAAATACTTGATGGCTCCAGCGGACAGTCGCACTGTTAACGTTATTTCCCTTTACGACGCGTCCGAGCTCCCGTTAAATCTAGATGTGCAGTCATAATTTTCCCAAGTCTTCATTGATTTTCTTGAACAAATCGACAAGAAATACACGTAATAGATTCGGAAATGTGGATATCAATATCTTCAGACTTCTTTACCTTCTTTTTCAAGCATTACATTGCCGTATTGATTGCACTCTATAAATTCACATGTGAATTGTGAATTATTTCGAAATGTAATTTCACGGGCATCTTTTACCCCTTTCGAAAAAGATGGAAAGGGGTTAAAGTTATGGAGTATAAAAATTTGTTTATTATAAGTAGTGAATCTTTTTTACACAACATTTTCTTGATCTTTTTCTAGGGTAAAGACATCAGTAGTGAGCCACTTAAGGTTAGGATCATATTCGCAGCTGTATAAAAAGTGACTCTTTGATTGGACAAAGAAGAAATATATTTACATGCATTCTAAATAATCGACAGCTGCTCATTCACCTCTATTCAAAATGTTTTGTAATCGCTGCAGAAATGATTAAATGTGTACTGAAAAGTAAACGAGGCAAGATGTTCCGTAGAATTGCCCTACAGATTAGAATTCAGTTTGATTGAATTTTACCATTTCTAAGTCTTATAAATTTATTCATTAATTTTTATCATGTTTTATCCAATAATCGATGTGTTTGAGAGAGACGGTTCTATCTCGGGAATCCGAATGGAAACGTTGTATCTCGGTTAAAAAAACCAGGGAGCTTTCAAATTACGATTTAAATTGTATAGTTCATCAGCGCACTTACCGAGATAGAACCTTTTTATTTACATGGTCTGGAATAGTACATTCTCATTTGGACACGTCGATCTATCCCTTTTTGGATTGCTGTTAACAAATTTGAAAAAGAAGGACAGGGATTTGAAAACTAATAAATCTGTATGGTTGAAGATAATGTCAATATTTTACTCTTTGAACTTTCCCAAATTTACCCCACGTTTTTTGGATTAGGACTACTATATCTAAAAATTTAGAAAAAATAGACTTGAGACAATATTATAGATATATTATATTATTATTTACCATATATTATTATAATTATTATATAGATATAAATTATATAATTATAATATCATAATTATTATATTATTATTTATTATTTACCGAGGGGGAGGGCGTGAGAGTTTTGCGATTTTTGTGAATATCGTCTATTTTGTTGATTTTTAATTCTTCTATTGGCCAAAAAAACTCGCTTAGTATAGTTTCGATATGCTTTTTCAGAAAAAGGATCAGTTTTTTTTATCCCAGAATAAAGCTTAGGTCCTTTTTCTTAAGAACTTTGAGGTTAAGAAGCGTGATTTCTATTTTCTATTTATGAAAATAAGCGATGAGTGGTTTTAAAGAATATACCATTTGATTTGGCGATTTCAACTCTTTTAATAGCGAAGAAAAAATAATGTGAACTACCATTTCAACAGGGGTTTCACCCCCTTTTGAATGGATGTAACCATTTTTTGAAAAAATTTGATTTTCTTATTCATGGACATTTTTTTGAGATTTTTTTAGGCTAGAAAGAAAGATAGAGTTCTTTTCCAGAAGAACCTTGAAATTTAGAGGCAAAATTTAATTTTTTTACTTAAAAATAAGTTCTAAGAGCTCCGGTATATCCATAACCCTAGCAAAGACGCGCCAATTTTCTGAACGATTAGTTTTAGAAATAAAAAATTTCATTTTAATTTCAATTCTGTATGTTATTGAAGTGAAAGGCCTAAAATTTTTTTCTGGCCCAAACAAATTTTCCAAAAAAGAACTTTTTTTATAAAACAAGTGAAATTTATTTTTGAACATCAAATGATTGAAGAAAAATGACTGAAATCAAAGATTTGTTTACAGACGACAGAACAGTTACATATCTTCAGAACAGATGGTATATTCTCAAAAATCATTTATGACTTATTTTTAGGAATAAACAATGCAAATCTTACTTTTTGACATCAAGATTCTTTAAAGAAAATCCCTAAGTCTTCTTGTAAGATTGAAAAGAGTCTTTTTTTCCATAAAAGTGAAATTCAGTTTTCATTTTCATTTTTAAAGGGAAAATATTTATTTTTCCAAACAATGCTTATCATCAATGGAAAGGGTGTGATGAAACCTGTCGAAACTGTGATAGACGAAATTTTTTGATCGCCATTAGAAGAATTTAAAATTGCGGTGGTTTTTAACAAATTTTTCAACATTTTATTATCTTTAATGATAAATTATGACTGAGTAATTATAAATCAGACTAAAGGATGGGTGTGGTATCGTAAGGCTAGAAGGGAGGTTAATGAACCTCATTTTAATATACAGTTTGTCACAGATAAATAATTTTCGATTCAATTTAGATATTATACAATTTAAAATAGTAAGTTTTTTAATATAAGTTAATCTTCATCACGAATTCAAATTTTTAAATTTTTAATTATTTTCTTATAAATGACAAAAATTTGAGATAAAACATACATTATAAGAATCAGTGGATGTTTAACTTATAGTTAAAAAATTATACTCTTGTTAAATGTATATTCAAGTTTTTCTACACATATCAATCTTAGGCGTAATGACGCAAAATCTTAAATCCTCGACACGCTACTAAAGAAAATAAAAAATATTTCTTCAGGAAAGTTTTCTTGATTAACGAAGAAGATTAACTAAACTTGATTTTCTGGATTTACAGATGACAATAGGCCTGAATTAAAATGTTTTAGCTTTTTAAATCAATTAACTTGTATCAATTCGTAAACTTCATTAAAATAATTTCTATCAATTATCCGAAGATAATAAAATGGAATCGAAGGTGATAATTAAATGGATGTAATCAGCGACTATCGAATATTCGTGATCACAGTGAGACCTCTAATTGACCTATTCATACCCTCATGTCGGTCCAAACCAATTACGTTGATTAATTCGAACATCGTTTGCACAAAATAGGAGACCTCATGAAACGACAGATCACGATCTGACAATGAGCATTTTCAGGGTCATGATCTTTCAAACATTCACCTTCATAGTTTATACTAAGTGCAGCGTACCACTTTAACACATTTTGTAACTTTTATCTGCACGCAAGACACTTGAAACTTCTTCTGCCCTGTGTTTATCAGAACTATTATTTGTAATCTAATGCAGGGATATTAAAATCACATCCGAAAGCACGACCAGGCAGACATTAGTTCAGTAATTTGTGTCTTGAAGTCGGTTAGTGGGGCGTTATACTTTTATCGCATTGAACATCACAAAAATTGGTGAAAATTATTATTCAGGCTACTTAAAAAGTTAAAATTATAAATAAATTATATTAAACAAAATTTAAAGTGTTAACTTATTTGCCAATCGTCATTAAATTTTATTCACATAAATTGCATTTTTGAGCAGAGGTATTACAATTTTCGTTTGTTTAACTTTGATCATAGTCAATAGTTTCGAATTAATTTCCAAAGTCATTTATTAGTTGCTCAGCTAGGTAATAAATTTCCGAAAAAATATTAGGTATCTGATATTAGTATTCTGTAAGTTGATAGATCTACATTTTATTTACTTAATGAGTATCAAAAGTTTAAATAATTGATCTATTGGTCATTTGTTAATTAAAGCTATCAATACGAAGTGAATATAGGATGTGAAATATCACTGTACAATTTACAATAATTTAAAATACTATGGTTAAGCATTATGAGTCTATTTAGTATTTTCTTTTAATTACATAGACATGCTCGTTTCATTAGCAATTTGCTTCCTCATAATGGAAGTAAATTTTTTAATGATTTATATTTTGACGCGTTTAAAATATGTCTTTACTAATTAAACCGTTTTGTTACAAAAACTAACATTTACGATATTGTAATAATATGAAAGTTGGTTAACCTTCTGTAAACGATAACCTTCGGAAATATCAAAACCTTATATTTTTTGTTATTTGCATTATATATCTAGAAATTTGCATATTAAATAAGAAACGATTTTCAACATGAATTTCCGTGATACTGAACTGGGCATAAAATATTCGTGGAAATTACAGTTTAATATAAATATATATTGTTCAGTACTATTTAAAATTGCAATTATCGGATATTATCAAACTTTTATTTGATGGATATGCTTCTCAAAAGAAAAGGTAACGTAACATAAACTCCAACATGTGTAGGTATTAGTTTTAGTACCCCATCCGAGTATAACCAAGCACAACTTTGCTTATCTTCGGTGATCGAGTGAGAAGCCTTGAAAAACTTGATTCACCTGAACACATGGAATTTAGAAACATTCTTTGACTGAGAACTTTTTTTACTTGCAAATGAGTGTGTGGTTTTGTACACTTATTCAGAAGAAAAAAAAATTATACCTTAGTTTTAAGAATTAGTTAAACGAATTCAAATGACGAAAAACACTTGGTTTTTGAAATTCTGCTAATAGCATAATTTATCATTTTTCTAAGATAAATCAAAATAAAAATTATAAACTAATAAGGGAAGGGCATCAGTGAAGTGAAATTAATTTTATTGGAATTTGTCATAGTAACAGTACATGGTAGTCTATTAGGCATTTTTTTCTCTTATCAAGTTTAATCGTTTCATAAAAATTGTTGAGCTTATGCAAAAAGCAATACAGATTCAAAAAATACGTGTAAATTGTTAATGTGGTTACTGTATAAGAGTACAATCAATTACAAAAAATTACCACATAAAATTTCCCAAACGTTTTTTAGTTTTTCTATCAACTTTTAGTTTCGACGTTTTTCGCTTTTTCAAAACTGTTTAAAAACGAACAGTCTCTCGATAGCTAAAATGTATTTTAAATTTGTACTCTATCAATCAATGTTATATCATAAATTAATGTTTAGTATTCCAAAATTTTTTATTAGTTGAAAATTGTTCAGTATTTTATAAAAGTTATTTTGCCAAAATAGCTTCAAACTTTAAGTGAATTAATTTCAACAAAAATATAATTTACGATTACGAACTTTAAGTTGTTCACAAAATTGTGAATGGGTATTTAACTATATATATATTTCGTCGGTAGATTCGCACGAATGAACTTTTCGTATGACCTTACTTATTTGAAAGTATTGATATCGATCAGCAGAATGTTGATTAATTATATTTTATCTATTTTTTTCCGTCTGCTAATATCTCGCATTTTCCAGTCGAGAAACATTGACTTTTTCATGACACCTAACATGCCGACAAAGTGAAAATCGAAACCGCGAATAACCGCGAGAAGTGTCTGGCTGGAAACTCAGCCTTTCTTTTGACGAGTTAGGAAAGTCAGAATGCTTCTGATTCCTGACATACTTTCCACAGCTCTTAATTCACCTCCGTTGGAACGCTTCATTTTACTATCAATATTATTTAAGAGACTATTGGACATGCTTCGTAAGAAAGTGAACATTATCATCAACGACTTTGTAATGCTTAGTTTGCGGTAAATTCTTGTAAACACGAACACTGGATGCATTCGAAAATGAAAGTTCATGCAATTTCAGCGAGAGTGATGTTAGGTAAGTTAAAAAAATCGAATTTATTATTTTTCATCGAACCATTCTTGCTGGCCAAATCTTATTTTCAATTTAGAGTATCGTTTCCTAAAATATAAATTTTCTTGTGTATTGATTATATTTTTGTTAGTAAAAGAATCACTTCTTTATGAGTTTTTAGATTGAAAAATAGCCTCATAGGGTTTAAAATAAGGTCTTTCCTTATGAGGATATGAGTCCATTCAGTGCGAGTTTAACAACTTCTTTTAACATTTGTTGTAAGTCCAAATAGGGGCATAAGTAGCTTACAGAGAAATTCCACTTTATTTCTATTAAATATTTACAAGTGCACATAGGATTTATAATTTAAAAAATTCTGATAGAATAGGACGATTTTTTCACTTTTCTAAAATACTTTAGTTTAATTCCAGCAGGACCTTTTCAAAACACACGTCCCATGGAGGACTTTAGCACTTGTAAAAATATGAAAATAAAATTAAGTAAGACTTTTTTAATTTTTATTTTTATTCCAAAAATTCCTGCTGAAACAGGACGAATTTTGAACTTCTGTGATATATTATTCAAATTTCAATAGGAAATTTTAGAAGCTTAAACTCCATAAGAACCTGCAAAAAATAATAATAAAGTAGAACTTTCTAGTACTTATTTCTCCAAAAAAATCTTTCCACGACATTGCTTGTTTTCAACTTTTTTTTTACCATGAATCAGGAATTGCTAAAATGAAAAACTAAATACATTGAATTTTTTCGAGTAGTTTCGCCGGGAGACATTTTTTCATAGCAGGGTTGGTTTCGAACATTTTGAGTCTTAGATTTGATCTTGTGACAAATAAGAAAAAAGTTAAAAGGGACGTTTCTAGTACTGTTTTTTCAATCTCGAATTTTGAAAAACGTTAAAAAATGGTGTTAGTTTAACACTACTTATCTCGTATACTCTGCTCTGTTTTTGAAGAACACTGTCAACTCAAAAACGAGTTAAACTGAGAAGATAGACGAAAAATGTTTAAATCTTTCTTCGCTCAGAACGCTTATTTGAACGCATTAAAAAATTTACTTTTAGTGACTAGTTTTACAACAGTGATTTCAATTATGATAACAAAAATTGATTAAAATGGTAAGTAGTAGTAGAAAATTGGGTTAATGGGATACGAATTTGGAAGCAATAATTCGGAAGAACGCCGTCAACTTGAGTTAACGCTACTCTCGGTGCGATCAGACTCCACGAAACTGTCTCGATAATTCTGAAGAATACCATCAAGTCAACTAAAAATTATATTTATTATCAATTATTATCCTAACTTATTTAATGCTAAGTTGACTGACAAGCAGTAAGTCAAAATGGTATTCTAAAACTTGGTAAACTTGGTAATTTAATTAATATTTTTGAAACAGGTACAATTGAGGATGTAGAATGATAATTTTCAATTATTGTAATCTATTTCAGTTTAATAAAAGCAATATGTGGGCGTCCGCATGAAAAGTGCCGTTACAGTCGGTATGGAGTTATGTATAGGGGCATATAGCTGAATAAATTTTCGGCATATCAGTCCAAAAATGAACCTTCTAGGTTGAAAAACGAGTCACCGGGGTATTTTTGAAGTTGGAACTTCGAAAAATCGTTTTTCGAGAAAAAAGCATCTTAACTTGGCGAGTGCCATAAGCACACATGTAATATTTTGTCCTTGAACACGAAATATGCCTACTTCCGGTCACTATCTGGATACGGTTGTAGTCCCAATTAATTCACTATAGGGCTTAGTATCATCCCTCACTCAAACGCAAAAATAATAATTTTGACCTCAACTGAAAAAAAAACGCGAATATCTTCTAAACTAGAAACGGCCATAAGGGGGCTTTTCATGCGGACGCCCACATAAGAAATATTCAAAGGCATGTTTTAATATATTTGCTATGAAGAGAGAATTTTTAAATTCAGTAACCTTTTAATCTGAATGTGTTTACAACTAAATGGATCTAAATAACTGCATCTTTATTCAATAAAAGTAACATGATCAGCTGCATCTTTATTAACCATTAATTTTTTCTAGAAGACGTTGCGATTCTTTGGAATTAGGGCAGTATATATTTCAAAATGTCTGCTTTTTTTTTGTTTCCAGTGCTTCCCAAAATTCTGTAATTGATAGAAACTGAACAGTTTTAATAATTATTTCAAAATTAATAATTTTCATTTATCTGGTTACAGCATTTTCCGACATAAAATTTTTTTTCTGGGTCCTTGATATTACGGAAGAACGCATCCAAATTATTTCCGCGCCAAAACGTTACCAAATAATTTAGAGAATGCCGTTATCTCTGAGTTGACGGTATTCTTATGAATTTTTCTGTGATCCATTCTGCAGTCTATTTTTTAATTCGCCAAGTTAGGATCCACTTTCTCGAGTTAATGGTACTCTTGCGACATAATAATATACACTCGAACTCCAAAGATACTAGCTCCAAAGATGCGAGCACTCCACAGATACGAGCGCTTCGACTCCAAAGGAGCGAGCGGAATTTTTTCCCACCCTAGTCGAAAGTGAGGCTCGCGCGAACGCGCGCTGTTTAAAATTGGACGTTTGCTCATTGGGAATGTCCCGATTCCCGAGATTCTTGTATCTTTGGAGTTCGAGTGTACAATGTTTGAGTTACTGGTGTTCCTGCCATCATTGTGCAATAATTATTATTTATAGTATCAATAATTTTCAAAATAGTTTTGCATAATCAGGTGTATCTTTCTTTCACGATTTTTTTGATATAAAATAGTCATTTTTCGATTTTTTTGAGTTAACGGCGTTCTTCAAAAATGGAGCAGCACTATTCAATAGTGAAAATTGATTTGGATTCATATTGGGATCTCATTGGTCCTTTTTTTTACTTGCGTAAGGTCAAATATTTAATAGTTATATCTATGCTTTTTAAACTTTTTGTGATTTCACAATACTTGACAGCACAAATTGCAATGTAAAATTGCGAAAACCCAATTGCAAAGTGAAATTCTAATAAAGTTATTGTAAAATTACAATACATGTATTCCAATTTTCAAATAGATTTTCCTTTAAATAAATTTTAAATATTTTATGAATTATCAGGTACTGAAGTAAAATGAATAACAAAATCGTAAATACCATCTGCTTAATACGATGAGTGTGAAAAATTCTTAATAAAAAATTAGGAAAGTTTTTGTTTCATTGCTCCGCCCATTCTTTTATAATGTCCATAGTTAGTCAGTTGGGTGCAATAAAGATGTTCTTGTAATTTCATGTTGTAATGTAAGAACAAGTAAAAAATAATTGACTTCTAAAAATGCAAGGACACCGTTATTGCACCCAACCCCTCAATTATAGTTTTCATTTCCTTTTCTTTTAAATTTTGTTAATAACTGGGCAGATCATCAGTTTTACGTGCTGACGATAGTAGCTTTTGCACTTCCGCTTTTCCATGTTGGCTAACTGGGTCTGGCGGATTGGCCGAAGAGACTCTTGCCCATGATCTTCATTTTACAAATCGGGATATTGCGATCAGAGATGAAGACTTTCTCCAATGAGCTAAATGTCCTGTCGCAAAGATGAAGCTTGTTTGCACCGGCAGAAGAAAATAATCGAAGAAAACGAGGTTTATCGAGTTGAACAACGTCGGCAAAAAAATTGCTTCTAGTAAGATGCTCGAGTAAAACATACGTGTTGAAACAAGAACATGAGTAAAGGCAACACTTAGAATAAGAATTCTAACACTCACTTAATTATTTCTGCTTTCAATTTGCAATTCATAATTAAATATGCCATAATAAAAATAATTTATCAAAGCCATACTTTTTTTCAAAGTCGAAATACAGTGCTTTATTATACTTTCGTGTTACAAGAGTAGAATGATCTAGTTCAACATATTAATTCCCAGGACGATCTACAAAATACGGTTCCCAATTCCCAACTGTAATTCTGTATGGATGAGATTATACTGAATTTATACTATACTGCATAAATTAAACGGTATTATAATTGAGTCTAATCGAAAAAGGCACTCAGCATACAAAGTTGATAAATATTAATATATCACTGAAGTTTTTCAATTAATTCCATTTTTTCGATTTTAGAACATCACGCAAGTACTCACCACTAATTTAATATATCATCAATTTTTTACCTTGGTTAACAATATTTCCGCTTTTAAATATTTGCTTACGCCTTGAAAAAAACATATTGATACGACACAGGAGAAGAAAAATGCAAAATTCAAAAAGTGGAAGATATGAAATTTGTGAATGAAAGCCGCCTCTATATAGTAAGCACTCGAATTGTGTAAGCATTTTAAACGATAACATCCACATATTCGACTCAATGGAGTGAAAATTCGGATTAGGGTTTAATCATAAACTGTTGAATTGGTTGCACTCTTTTTTACTGTCATCACACAGCGTTTCACATTATACTTGTACACAGCGGTAAGAAACTTACAGAGTAGAGCAGCATATCTTCCGCCTTAACGCATGAACGGTTCTCTCTTGTAATACGTTTAACAGCACTTAAGATGTATGACCTCGATCGTCTCGCGATCTCCGGAAACAGAAGACACTCCTAAGTTCCGCTGGGCCTCTTTCCGCGGTTCCGCGAGTCTATGTCGTATACGCACTCTGGGGAGAAACAGTGAACTGTTTCGCCCTGACGCGATCCACTTGACTTAACTCAAAGCTCCAGTTATCCCCACACAGCACGAGGAGCCGGTTGCCGGTAACTTGAGAGAGTAACCCCCCAACATCCTCCTTGAAATGTCTCAGATCTTTCGGTAGGATCTTTCATGTTGGCGAGTGTATGTACACGTGCATCACACTATCGCTGCTGCCAAGAGAAAGAGGGGCCACCATATACAGAGTGTCGCCAAAAAGATACTTGGGAGACAATGTTTTCGATTATGATGTTCAAGTTCAAATGACGTTCCTGAGTAGTGGTGTTGGATTACGGAATAAAAGTTATTTTGCTACGTTTGGATTAGAAATTGTTATGGACTAAGAACTAACTTCATTCTCATTTTCAAAATTTTTTGTGAGGCAACTGTGATGCATGATGACATTGAGATGCTTTCCACCTGAGGTGATTACTAGTGTTATTGATGAACGACCCCGCTCGGAGCAGCGTTGTGCATCCTAGATTGATATAAAATCTATCCCTTTCTTTTCGGATTTATTATTTGTATACTTCTCTTGTATGATAACTTAAAATATTGTTCTCGACTTTATTTTCATGCCTTTTTCTCGTTGATGAATCTCTCGGCGCAACGTGACTAAGGGGTACAGAAAAGACTTGACTTAGGATACTTCAGAATATTTTGAGGCTTAATTATAGTTGAGGTATAAGCGAAAAAAACGAGATAAATCCACTTCTCGAAAAATTGAGATAATAATTGTTTCTGTATTTTTGGAACATCCTTAATTAAATTATCTCAAATTGACGGAAACTTTTGTTACTTCTTTTCAAAAATTTTAATTACCGATTACAGATTCATTACGTAAATTGGTTAAACTTTTGTTGAACATGTAAACAATGTTTAAAATTCATAAATACTTAACAATCTGTCTCCTATGACATATAATTTTATAGAACTTTAAGATTTCATTTAACAAATTTTAAATATAGTACCTAATCATTTATAGAATTATGTTCTGATTTTATATGTAAACAAGAAATTATACATTTAAATAATTAGACCATGAATAATCTGTAAAATATGCCTTCAGTGAATCAAATGTGAACAAATCCATTTTCGTTTAGTTAATAACTTCAAGTAAGTATTGAATAAAAAAATGTTTGTATTTTATTTATTTAACAGCTTAACTGATTCAAATAGCCCATTTCAAATTTCATTTCGTTCAATGGATTTCAAGCTACAACACATCCTTAAATATTGAGAAATGAATTCAAGTTTATTCATCACGTTTTATTCGCATACTCTTCAGTTAAGGTATTTAAATGTTTTCTTGTGTATCAAATTTCAAAGTCTATAACTTCAATAAATATAAATCTTTCAATTTATTCGAATTTATTTCAAATTTTGTTCACTCTTAAATTCAAAATTATTCTTATACGTCTTTATTTTTATACATTCTCATCCTGATAAGACGGTACCTATTATTAAAGCTTAATGTAAAATTTATATTTCCTGATTTTCATCAAATTCCCACGTTTTGAGACTCCCTGAACCAGAAAAAACCAACAATTTTTACGAATGTGTCTGTCTGCAGTCTGACGGTAGTATCGTGTAGGAACAATAACTTGTAAAGACTAATCAGATTGGATTAATTTTCTGCAAACTCTTTTAAGACCAAAAAATAAAGCAGGAGTTTATTAACCAACCATTTTTGACGAACAGTTCTGGTTTTATCCATCGAAAATGCTTTTTAATCAATTAAAACTTCAATTTTCAGGCCAAACTATGCGGCATACGAAAAAAATGTCAGATAGAAAAATAGTTTATCCTGAAAAGGTCTACAAATTATCTTCAGAATATTTTTTGATAAGATCAATAGTTTTTTTAATCGTGAAAAATTATTAATCGTAAAAAATTCCATTTTCTAGAAATATTTCAAAAAGAAAATTGTTCATCTAAAAAGATTAAAAAATCTGCGTTGAAATTTTTTGTGATAAGACGGATATTTTTCGTCCTAATCATGATAACGCTTTTGAAAAATTAAAGAATTCATTTTTCCGAATGAATTACACGATAACGGAAAAAGTTAAATAAACAAATTGTTGCTTTCAAGAAGACCTACAAACTCGTTCTGCACTTTTCCCTAATAGAGCTTACTTTTTTTTTTAAACATCGAAAATGCTATTGACAAATCCAAAATTTAAATTTTCAGTCCAACAACATATAAAAACCCGAACGTGCAGCGCGAGAATTGTAAGAAGAATGCGTTTCTTAAGGCTAGAGGCTGAAGTCAATTAATTTGTTTTCAACTTTAAACTTTAAACTAAGCCGAGCAAGAAGTGCAGATGTTTACATTCTCATCCTAATGAAAAGGTATTAGGTATATGTAAAATTTGACTTCATCCGGTTTCATAAAATCTCCGCGTTTGGAGACTGCCTGATTTAGAAAAAACGATTCCCACAAAGATGCTGTAGTCTTTAGTCTCTCTGTAATCTGCAGTCACTTTCGAAAGACTCATTGATTGGATTGAGCCTTGGTACACTTCCTTAAGGCCTAAAAAGAAATTAAAAGTTCGTTTACCAGCTATTTTTGCCAAACAGTTCTGGTTTCATCCGTCGAAAATGCTCTTTGAGAAACTAAAAATTCGATTTTCTGGCAGAACTATGTGA
Organism: Andricus grossulariae; assembly: GCA_011634705.1. NCBI lineage: Eukaryota > Metazoa > Arthropoda > Insecta > Hymenoptera > Cynipidae > Andricus > Andricus grossulariae. The sequence goes on along the minus strand of JAABKJ010007528.1, from coordinate 838 downwards.
CATGCGAAAAAATTTTAAGAAGAGAAATTATTTATCCCAAAAATATCTTCAAATTTTCTTGTCTCATTATAGAATTATTCTTTTAAAAGTTAAAAATATTTTATTGCATTTTTTCTCCTTTTACTTATTCATCCGTTGTTTAATAGATTTTTTTCGAATATTAGAAAGATATGTTTTTGAACTTCATATTTATGTTGAATTATTCTGTTATCGATTTTCAAATCCGGTTTGATTTTATTTTGTCTTCCATTGAAATTCCAGTTGTACTGAAAATGTTTTATTTCTATCCATTCCAGAAATACCGTTGGAGAATTTATTATTATTGAACACTCGAATAGAAACCGGAACATTTATTACCTGATATTCTGAACATCAATACCGTTCGATGCAGTCAATAAAGATTTTACAAAATAGAAATATAAAAGGTAAAATATGAAAAATGCTAAAGAAAGTGAATTAAATTTTTTTCTAAATAGGAATAGTTTCGAAAAGTCCTCATAACTTGCGTTCTTACAACTTTCTTTCGAAGAATCATTTTTTTTGTAATTTATGTTTTGTTGAAAAAATAAAATTCATAGGACATCAATTTTTTAATTTTCAAGTGCAATGTCAAGAATCAGTCGGAGATAAGAATGCAAGTAAAATGCACTGCTTTCAAAGTTTTATTGTACAATCTTCCTAAGACTGCTGTCAATATTAATATAATATTATGCTTGTATGTAACTAAGGGCCGATTCCACCAACCGTGATTAAATTTTAAACCTTGATTAACTTTATTTAATCAGTACATTGCGTTCCACCATTTTTTAAACCATGATTAAAGTAGTCTAATCGCTGT
>JAABKJ010007527.1:0-20890 GCA_011634705.1 Andricus grossulariae | reverse complement strand
GGACGCACTATACTCCTACCGAAAAAAGGCGACTCGTCCAACCCAGAGAATTACAGGCCAATAACTTGTTTGAACACGCTGTATAAGATCTTTACAGCTGTCCTAAACACTTCTGCCTCTATCTCTCGCACTACGCAATTCTTCTGTATACCTCTGTGGCGACACTGACCAGCGCAAACATAAGGTCACTCATGTATTTCATATGGATGACCTGAAGATCTATGCCTCTGGTAAATGCAAAGTTCAAACTGCCATTAATATCGGCAAGAAATACACAGAAGAGATTGGGATGGACTTTGGATTGGATAAATGTTCTAAAATTCATCTGAAGAAAGGAAAGATTTTTGGCGTTCCCAAGGGCCCTGAGCTTTTAGCTATAAGTGTTATTATACATCTTAACACTGGATAGACCTATACATACCTGGGCGTGCCTCAAAGCCGCATTCAGGATGTAACATCAGTAAAGGAGTCTCTCTGAAACAGATACAAGCATCTTCTGCAACAGATTTGGTCTTCCAATCTGTCGGCGTTGAACGAGGTACCTGCGACTAACATGCTTGCCGTCCTGGTTCTACTTTACTCCTTTGTGGTAGTTCAATGGACGAAGAACGAATTTAAGGCCCTTGATCTCACCACACGTAAGATCATGCATATGTACAGAAGCTTGCATATCAATTCGTCAGTTCCGCGATTATACATTTCACGCCGTCGAGGCGGACACGGACTTCTGTATCTTCAGTGTCTTCATAACCGAATTCTTCAAAGTACAGCTTACATTGTTGCAAATGGAAAAGATCCTCTCCCAAAAATGGTCAGGAATCACGAGATGGTTGGCAAAGGAGCGTTCTTTTACAAATCCGCGGAGCAGGCAGCTGAAACCCTTGGCCTGAATTTTAACACCAGAAGTGAGGAAAGTGCATTACTCCATCTAAATGCTTCACTTCTGAAAGCCGAAGTGAAGAAAGCAGAATTTCAAAAATTCCATTAAGAGCTACTCGACAAGAAAATGCACGGAAATTTTCACAGGATTGTAGAAAAACAGTCCTTGTCGAAGGAGCAAACTTTTGCTTTCCTCAGATCATCAGTGCTTTATTCAGGTACAGAAGGTTTTATTTTCGCATTTCAGGACGGTATCATTTCCACCTCAGCATACCGTGACCGCACTTCGAGAAACGAACTATCTTCGTGATCGAATTTTGGGCTCCATCCGAATACAACATCACTGCCAAGGAGAGAGAAAAGGTAGAGAGGTATCGAAACCTTAAAAGGGAGCTGCAAAGACTGTACCCAAAATATTCGGTACAAGTAATTGTCCTTGTGATAGGTGTTCTCGGAGGTGCGAAGCTATCACTGGTTCGTAACCTTAAAGCCATACCCGAATGCCAAAAATATGCCAAGGCACTTGCGAGAGGGATGCAGAAATCTGTCATCCTTGGGTCGCTTCGTGTCCGACTGGAAGCCGGTGTCATTTTGAGAAGTTGAAAATACCTCCAATCGATCCGGCACAGTCCATTTAATATAAGGACTCAAGTGCGAATTGTCGGAACTGAACACGCGGCCCAAGCTCATTCCAATTTCGGCAGACAAAGGTCGGCTAGCATCACTTGGCCCAGTGTTACTTTTACTACGACAAACCATGCTTTAAGAGGAAGAGCTAGAGGTCGGCCCAGACTCGGCGCACTGCTCTTCCAAACTTTGTCTTTACTTTGGCTAAACATGTTTTAATAGGAAAAGTCAAGGTCGGGTCAGGCAAAAGCACATCATTGGGCCCAGTGCTACTTTTACTACGGCAAACCATGTGTTAAGAGGAAGAGCCAGAGTTCGGCCCAGACTCGGTGCTCTGCTGTTCCAAACTTCGTTTTTTCTCCAGCTAAACATGTTTTAATATAGGACAAGCCAAAGTCTTGCCCAGCAGTGATGCAGCGCATGGTCGTAAGATTCCTTTTTTCCAAAAAATTATGTTTTTAAGTGTAATATATGCCTCTCTTTATTATTCCTTCATTACCGTAGCAAACCATAGTTCACCAGAATTTGACCCGTTATCAGATAGATTTCGAGTCTAAACTGTCGGGTTTGCTTTAGCGTCGATCAAGATGGAGTAAAGTTGCGAGTGTCTAATGAAGTGCAACAATCATGTGCAATTATTATCAGTTATAAAAATTTCGCGAAGTAAAAAGAAAAAGAACAAGTAGTTCTAGCAGTGATGAAGAAGAGCCTCCAGACAAGTTGATGAATGTATAATCAGCTGAATCCACGTCTGAATTTATTGTCTCATCAGACAACAATTTTTCAACAGAAATAAGTAGAGATCACTCTACTCGTGATTCTATCTTTCCAGAGTGAGTAGAAATCTTTACTTACCTATACCTATATATTTGTTACAATAAAAATCCTAATATTTGCCTTATGTTAAATGTTTCATAGTTTTATAGGTTATGTTTACTATTAGAAATGCATGTAATTGTATACTACAGTTTTGCTATGCACGTAAGTTTGCAGAGTTGATATAGCCACATAGGACTCTTATATTACGGAATTTTTTTTTATATAATTACAATAGCGGCATTATTTCCAAATTCAGGAAACAACCTGAATTACACTTGGTTTACATTTGGGTAAACTTACTCAAATTTAATTTTCTGTATTAGTTTGCTCCTATCGCCTTACATTTATAAAATAATAACTTTTATAAATCATATACAGCTATTTACAATAAATTTTGTAATGCAGCATTTTAATTCTCTCAGTTTGATTCTCTTAATTTGATTTGCAGAAATGATAATGCCAGTAGTGCTGATTCCTTATCGCCTTTTCAAAGGTAATACCTAAATACAGTTAAATCCATACATGATACAATCCACATACTTGCACTTGAAAAAAAATTTTATTCAAATAAAAAATATATATTTTTGATTTCCAATACAGGGTGGAACCTTAAAATTTCTACGATTCCGGTTCAAAAATTTGGAAGAATCGAGTTTGAAATGTCTAGTTTAGAAAATGTTTCAGTTTATAGGATCTATCGTTTTCAACATCTAATTTAAAAGTGGTTCTCAGACCTGAGAAGTTTAAATTTTTTTATTTTAATGACCGGGAAGAGTCTTACAAACCAAGAAATGACAGAGAATTTTTTTTCTTGCAAATTCACTTTGAAGAAAAAGTTGATTTAAATATAACACTGAAAATGATTGAAACCTGTTTTTGCACTTTCATTAAATTTGTTCAAATGGATTGATCTTTCACTGAATCTAAGAACATTTCTCATCAGTATGTATATATATCAGGGTCATTGTGTTTGTTTTTTTTTAATTCGAACTTGGCACCCCTACAAATTGTTCCTTTTGGCAAGAAAATCACCTCTAATTTGTTTAAGAATAAAAAATATATATAGAGGCCGCTCAAGGCCATTTTAGGGCAAAAATGCTCATTCCTAATTGAATTGACGCTATTTATTGATTATTTATTTCTGGCGCGTATGAATTTTGTTCTTTACAATTCAATATTGCACTCGATTTTTTCAGATTTTTACAATGAAATTCAAAGGTGGCTCAAGGTCATTTTCTTAATAAAATGTTGATCCAGTTAAATTTGATCCAGTTATTTTCTGAGAAAAAGTGTCAATTTATTAATTGCGACAATAAAATTATACAAAAGGTTTGATAAATTTGTGTCATATTACTTTAAGGCCATTCGAGGTAATGCTTTACCTTTTTTAAGAGAAAGAGGAAAACCTAGTTGGCGATAAATTTGAATGTTATTGGAAAAAATCTGAAAAAATGTGAGAGTAATATTCAATTGTAAAGAACACAATTCATACGCGTCAGAAATGAATAATCAATAAATAGCGTCAATCTAATTAAGAATTAGCATTTTTACCCTAAAATAGCCTTGAGCGACCTTTAAATACTTTGTTTAATTCTGAAATAAATCAGAGGTCATTTTCTCAGCAAGAGGAAAAATTTGTAGGATGCCGAGTTGAATTAAAATAAAAAGCCAAAACAAGTCACCTTAATATCTATATATATATATTGTATTATCGTTTTTATTCAAGAATTTTGTAATTAGTAATTTACAGTGAAAATTCCATTTTCAGAGAGAATTCCGTTATAGAAGGTTTCATATCAGAGTCAGAATGTAATACAGACGAAAGAGAAGAAATAGAGGTGTTAGCGTATGAATATGATATGGACGAAAGAGAATAAATGGAAGCAAACTTAATGGAAAACTCTAAGATACGACCTGATGATGTGTAAAATGATATTAAAGAACCAGAAGCAAAAAAAAAAGCAAAAAAAAAAAAGGAATCCACATCCGAAATTTCTGATTTTTTGTAAGAAGACTTATGTCATAGTATTTAAAGCCTCCATAATAAAAATAAATAATTTTTCTTCACCACAATTATCACAATTATTTTGTCTCGGAGATCGGAGTATGCTAAATCATTTCAAAATTTACTTTTTACAACTAACATTTTTGACTTTTGGAACTAACCATTTTCATTTGCAACCAACCTACTTAGTTACAACTAACCGTTAGAATATACCCTGCTGGCATTAGATGAATTGCTAAAGTTGTTACGAGATTACAGACTTGAAGATTTGCCAAAATGTGCAGAAAAATTTATTAGGCATGAAACGAACTGGGGACAGAATAAAAAATATAAAATCTAAGAGAGGGACGAATGGTTCTTACATATATACTGGAATAGAAAGTGTTATGGAAGAAAAAATTCTCGAAGAAGCTTTTGAGGGAAAAGTAATTAAACTATTAGTCAACATCGATGATTTTCCTTTATACAATAAATCGTTGATACAAGTATGGCCAATCCTGATACAAGTTTTACATATTTGCTCGACGATAATAATTACTATTGTACGCCCTTCGTTGCTGGAATGTTTTGCGGCGACTCTAAACCAGCTAGCGCAAGCGATTTTTTAGAAGACTTTGTACAAGAGTGCATACAATTAATTGAAGAAGGCGTTAAAATTGGATATAGAGTTTACAAGGTCAAATTTTCTGCATTCGTCTGCGACACGCCTGCTCGCGCTTTTATTAAGTGTACTAAGGGACACACTGGTTTTTACTCGTGTGAAAGATGTGAGGTAAATCTAATATAATATATATTATAATGTCTCATGTATGGTAATAAAGAAGTTATAATTATTATTTGACCTTATCAATATTTATAAAGCAATTGAATAATTAATTATAAATAATATAAATAAGGCCTATTTTCAGTTACGCGGAAAAACTCAAAATGGTAAAAGGATTTTCCCAAACACAAATTGTCCTAAACGAACGAAATCTTCGTTTTCAGCTCGGAAAAAGACTAAACGACAGCAGAGACATCATCAAACAAACGTGACTTTACGTCTATTTCGTATTTCAGGATTCGATCCAGTACGTCAAGTGGTCCTAGATTATATGCATCTTCTTAGCAACGGAATCATGAAAGCTTTATTGGAACGATGGATTAAGAAAAAGAATAGAGCAAAGCTTGGAAGCCTTCAACGGAATAAATTGAGAGAAATTTTACTGGCACTGAAAGGGTCTATCCCAGATGAATTCCAGAGAAAAACATTTAATTTCGAAGACTTGGCAAATTGGAAAGCGACCCAGTACAGATTTTTTTTATTATATGCTGGACCTTTCGTTCTAAAACATTTTTTGCCAAAAGAATTGTATCGTCATTCTTTGCAATTATCGATTGGAACTCGAACACTGTTCCATCCTACTCTGGCACTTACTCATACTCAAAATGCAGATGATCTTTTGAAGACATTTTTTTTCAAATTGCCTAAGCTGTAAGGAAAAAGCATACTGAGTATGAATTTTCCCAACTTAATATATTTAAGTAATGATGTTAAATAAATGCAAGCATCGTTGACACTCTATTCAGCATTTCCTTTCGAGTACCTTCTAGGATTGATCAAAAAACTGATTAGAACACCAAGAAATCCACTGGCGCAAATTTTTAGATGATCTGAAAAATGTTCTGATATCATGACAAAATTGTTAATGTTGAGTAATTGTGTGGAAATTTCACGAACTACTAATATTGAGTACTCGTATATAAAGTTGAAATCATTTCACGTCAGTGTAAATCATCCAAACAATATTGTGGAATTATCGAATGGAGATTTTGTAGAAGTCGAACGTATCTTTTGTAATTCTTCGAACGAAAATAATGTATTCCTTGAAGGTCGTGTATTAAAAAAAGAGGATACATTTCAGTATACTAGAGCATCTTCTGAAGTGGGACTTTATATACAGACTGGCAAATCTGTAAATTTTGCTTTAAGAAAGTATCCTATTACATCAATCACAAGAAAATACATTCGCTGATTTTGAAGGAACGACTTATTTAACAAGTGTTCTGCACACGTAGATTATTACATAAAATGCGGCAATACAATTTTTATAATATAATGTATTGCAAGGAAAAATAAAAATAACTGTGTTTTTTTAAATTATTAACGTCTTCATAGATATTCAAAACTTTTTAATATTCGTTGGCTCATTTTAAATATAAGCAATTTCTCTTTTCCAATACAAAATTTATATAAAAATTTGTCTTGAAAAGTAGTCCTCTAGAACTTTAAAAAATATTTATAGTTTAAGATATCAACAAATTTCTTAAATGAACAGGGTGGCGATTCGGTGGGCGAATTCGAATTCTTGGTCATTTTCCGGTTCTCCCTGGTCATGTTTTTCAATGTTCCCGATTTTCAATTAAAAATACAATTTTCATCTAAATTGTTGAATTTTGAACTAGAAACGATCAGTTTTCAACCAAAAATGGAACAGTTAAATTTTCAATTGAAGAAATTAATTTTCAACCAAACTGATGAATTTTTAACTCAATTGATGAATCTTCCAGTGAAATAGTTGAATTTTATACGAAAAAGGTGAATTTTCAAGTATAAAGATTAATTTTTTTTACAAAAAAGGCGAATTTTTCACAAAGTTCAAGCATATTCAAACTTATAGTTTAATTTTTGAATACAAAATGTCAATTTTCAACACAATAGTTAAATTTCCATTGAAAAAAAATTTTTTTTAACAAAAATAGAATAGTTAAATTTTCTATTAAAAATCTAATTCTTAACCCAAAAAATCGGATTTTAAACAAAATAGTTTAATTTTCTACTGGAATAGTTAAATTTTTATTTTTAAAAATTAATTTTGAACAAAGTAGTTACATCTTTAACTAGAGATGAATTGTCAATTGCAATGATGAATCTTGAACCAAAAAAATTAATTTTTAATACAAGAGTTTAACTTTCAACCAAGTAGTGGAATTTCTAACTCAAAAAAAAGATTAATTCGTGAAGAACAATGTAACAAAATTTTCTATTATAATTCCGAAATATTTCTTCTTTGAAATACTACATCTACTCTCAAAACTACTTGAATTACTTTCTTCATCTAAAATTTGGAATAGGGATCTTTCAAATTGCGACGAATTCTGACCTGGAACAGGGATTTCTTTTTAAATTTCTTCCTTCTAAATCCGAATTATAATTCTTTTTGAAATTCCTGTTCTGAATAAAAAATTCCCAGTTCGATTATCAAACTTAAGTCAGCGAAAAAATCTCACAGAGCAAAAAGTTCAAGAGGTTTTTTTTATAATGGAAGAAATTTCTTTCTCCCATATGCCCTGCGACTGTAGATAAAGTACAAATCACTTTTCTTAATTGACCAAAAGGATTTAAATAATGAAAACTTGAATTTTACTGCCATCAGAAGTAAATGCCCCGTTTTTAAATTGAACTCCCGGTCATTTCCCGGTTTTTCTGGGTAAATAAAATTCCCAATCATTTTCCGGTCTTTCCCGGTTTCCTGGTCGAGATTCGACCCTGAAAAAAATAAGTTTAATGATTTTGATGACAGGAAATAATTGAACATTTGAATTCTTGCTGCGCAAACTATCGAACGTGTTGATCGATCATTGTACGCTTCGAGTTCGAGCGATGGAGCGAGAATCTTCTCGACTTGATGTCGGTGACATTCATCTGTTTTGAATGCAATCGGCAATTCTTCCAAACGTACGTTTTCGCTTTAATTGAATATTAAAGTTTAAAAGTGTTTCACAAAGTTTCGCGTTTAATGTTAAGCAATCGATTAATTCAATTCTGGCTATAAACAAATGACCGAAAATGAAGACTTCGTCCGATATCCTTACCCTAGTAGCAAGATAACTGCAGACTGGTGCCAGCTGGGCGTCAGAAAAAGAAGAATCTGTTTGCAGCCTGGCGCCCGGCTGGTTCCGCTTTGGCGTGCTGTTCTGGTACCAGAGTCTGGTAAAGCAGATCCTGGCCCAGGCTGTTCATGATATACACCAGATAAAGTTAAAATAATTCAAAATGATACTAAATAGGTTTCTGTAATAGTTTTACACTATATTTCAGCGTATTGACTATATTATAGGAGAATATACTGCAGAGTCCACAACATTTTAGGAGACACTGAAATATTAAAAACATAACCTCTTATCGTATAAGCTTGCATGTTTGGGCATGCGTGAGGGCGGGAAAAATTGTTAAAATCTAAAATTTTCTGTTTAACTTACATTTTTAAGTAATTTGTATAATCTGCAATAATTGATTAAGGGAGGAAAACAGAAAGTTTTGTGATAATAAATTTAATTTTTATGTCTGATAATTTATTATATAGCATTTAAAAAGGAATGAAAGAAAATATATTTACATGAGTGTAGCTTAAATAAAAAATTATTATCTGTGTGAAATATAGACTTTATTGCAGAAAAAAATAAACGGAGAAAATGAGAATTATTAATTTTCACAACTCTTACATACCTAGATAAAATTAAGAAAGCAGGTACTCAATATTAGCTTTTACGTGATGCTCACAATCGAAAACGCCTATGCATGTTGCTAACATTTATAAATATTACAATCACAGATACTTTGTATCCTAAAGACAACTAAAAGTTTTCACATGTTATCGTACTTAAATCTTAGAACTACGAAAGCTTTAAATTACAGCCATAAAAAGACAGTTGTGAATGTTTAGACGTGACTATTCTATTTTTGAACAGCGGTTCGTAACAGGAGACAATGGAGATCAAATACAGTTCTTTATTCGAAAATCGTAAAGATATCGAGATATAACTTATTATTGTTGAAAAAGTTTTCTTCATTGTATTAACCTTCCGACTCTTCTTCAAAACCACGAAATCTTGCGAAATCATTATCTGGAGTACAATGATCATCTTTGATCTCATCATACGAAAAAACTGAAAATCAAGAAAAAATATAGATCATTCTTAATCTATAAGGAAATTTTTAAAAAGTTTCAATAACAAATCTGTGTACTTTTTTATGATTTTTTCTTAGAAATTATGTAATTTTCAATGCTCTTAAATAGAATCATAGAAAGTTCATTTAATTTTCATGACAAAATTTCAAATTTAACCAAATAATGCATCCAATCAATTATTTATCCTGAAATACTAACCAAAATAGAAAACAAGGGCTTTTCGGAAAACACGAACTAAAAAAGTATCAGAAAGCATAATACTTTTTCGTAACAACAAAAACTTGAGCTTTTATAAAATAATGCTTTTTCTGAGACTTGCTTTTTCATTACAGTTTGAACCAATCAGTTTATGTAAACTTCTTGGGAATTTTTATTTTGTTTAGTTATGATACTTAAATAATTATGAAAACCTGAAACATGTGAACGATATGCACGGAGAAAAATAGAAATTATAATAGAATATCTAGATATTATCGATTAATATCTTAGCGATTTAAGTATGGAACGGGGATCTAGATATTGAAGCAGACCATCCGTAGATATTGAAAAGAAGATTTTCCCTAGCAATATCCAAGACATTAAACGTAATAATTCATGATTTTAAACTGAAGTATTACGAGATAAGAAAACTAACTATATAAGATGCTGAACTAAAATATGTTAATCATGCATACATTTGTTTGAGACCGCGAAAAATCGGGAAATGACAGTGAATTTATTTTTTGGCAGAGAAGTTTTTAAATATTTTATAGAAATTCTTTCCAATCACTTCAAATATCACTAACTCAATATCATAGGAAATTAATTAATTTTTAAGAAGATCGATTTGAATCTTTTTTAAACTTTAGGAATAAAAAATTATAAATCTGTTAAAAATTAAGCAATTTCCAAATTGAAGCGTTAAACATTGTAATCGTCCTATCTTTATTGAAGCTTTATGAATTATTTTCAATTTTCATAATCTTAAATTCATAGATTTATAATTAGACAATACTCAAAATTTAAAAACGTTGAAAATTGAACATTTTTTAATTGCAGACTTTAAACAATCAATCTTTCAAAATGTATCTGTTTAGTATTTGTTAGAATATATCATTTTGAATGAATTGATTTGAAATTTGTATGGTTTGCAATTGTTTAAAATTGAACTAGGTATGTAAAATTGAAAGCCCCAATATTTTAATCTTTCAAATTTCCGATTGCTAGATTTTCAATTCCTAACGTTATAATTTTAATTTCAATTGTTCCATTTAGTAGATTTTTCAATCCTAGATTCTTAAGAGAAATTGCTGAATTTTGAAAAGTATTCACCATAATTGAACAATTCTTAATTTTACACAATTAGAATGAAAGAAATTCAAGTTGAAAGGATTCTATTATAAAAAAAAAAAAACAGTTTTATTTTCACAGTTGAAATCCTAATAGAAAATTTTCACTATGAAAGGAAGTTTAGAATCCTACAATTTGGAATGGTTGAAAATTAAAATAACGTAATTTGGAACTTTTTTTGGAATAATAACATTTTCAAGGTTTATTATTGAAAATTCTTCCATTTTTATGGAGTTGGAAGGGAAGACGTTTTTGTGTAAATTTTTTTTCTGAATTAGAAGAGGGCATTTTTATAAACATTTCAAATCAGTTAAACGCGGGAAAATTGTGTGTGTTTTAAAATTGTTCTTAAGATCACAAGGGGAAATTTTTATTTAAAATTGTTTTATGAATTTTACGAATTTTTCTCTTAGCCGACTTTAAACAGGGACATATTTTATTTTTAACATTTTTTTTCTATTTGAAAGGGAGGAAATTTTCACTTTTAACTATTCTCTCAATTGGAAGAGGTACATTTTTTATTCAAAACATTTTTATTGAGCTTGAAGGAAGAAAATTTTGGTTTTAAACTTTTTCCTCGTTAAAAATGAAATTTTGTTATTTGTAACAGTTTTTTTTTCTGAATTGGGAGAGGACATTTTGTTCAAATATTTTAAATGGATTGCAGTCATGAAGATTTTGTACGTTTAGCATTGTTATTGAGCTAGTAGGGAGGACAATTTTGTTTTAAAATTTTTTCTGAATTGAAAGAGGACACATTTTTAACACATTAAATGATTAGAAGGTAAACAAATTCTGTTTCTATTGATTTGGAAAGAAGGACATTTCATTTTTGAACTTTAAGCTGAATTTAGAAAGGGAGATTTTTTATATTTCCACATTTTTATAGATTCGGAAGGGAGGAAATTTTAACTTTGAACTATTTTCTAAATTGAAAGAGGGACATTTTTTATTTATAACATGTTTGTTGCGCTCCAAGGCGAAAAATATTGGTTTTCATTATTTTCCGAGTTGAAAAAGGGCATTTTTATATTTTCAATCCCTTTTTTTTTGTGAATTGGAAGAGGAAATTTTTTTTAACACGTCTTAAATGGGTTGAAGGTGGACAAATTCTGTACTTTTAACATTTTTGTTAAGGTCAAAAGGGGAAATTTTCCATTTTTTCTGAATTGTAAGAGCGAATTTTTTATGTTTCACATTTTGATTGACTTGTAAGAGAGGAAATTTTCGTTTTTAGCTGAATTGAAACAGGGAGATTTTTTATTTTAACATTTCTATTGAGTTCGAAGGGAGAGACAGTTTTTATTTATAACATTTTCATTGCGCTTAAAAGGAGAATATTTTCTTTTTCATTATTTTCTGAATTCGAAAAGGGCATTTTTATTTTAAAACTTTTGATTGTAGTTCAGTTTTGATTATTCAAAATATAAACAATTTCACTTTTAAGGGCTTGCATTTTGTTATGTATATACAATAAAATTTTATGACGTATCAAACTAATAGTCAAGCTGAGATATTAAACTTTAATATTTTAGATGTTATGCTTTTAATATAAAGAAATATTGCCCTTGAATATTTTGTATGTTGCATAGAAAATATTAAATATTATGCCGTAATATCTATATATTATGATTTAATATTCAAATTTCTAATATATATTTTTCTCCGTGTAGACGTTCAGAACACCTGAACTTACTTTCGCCTTTCTCTGTGCTATCTTCATCCTCCTTCATTCTTTCTTGTTTTCCTTTGGTCTCGTTTACGTTAGCATTACAATCCAAATCTTGGTAATATATTTGCTCATCATGTGGCTCTATGAAATCTTTGTCATTAAATTCGAATGAATCGCATCGCATTATATCCCTGCCATGTTCATCATGGAATCTGTGCCACGTAGATCAGGATGCATGGGATTTCTGCGATGTAGTACAGGCTCCTTTGGATTTCTGTGATGTAGATTAGGCTCCATTAGATTCCTGTGATGTAGATCAGGCTCCATGTCATGTCTGTTTTCAAATAACATTGTAACCGTTCTCAAAAGTTCGACTCTTGGTTAACCAAAAAACAAATGATAGAAAAAAAGATGGCAGAGAGATTCAGAAAAGAGTTTCCGGGCACTTGCCAGTGAAAAAATCTCCAATTGAAAAATATTTCAAAGTATGCAATTTGAAATTATAAGTCATACGAATTGCGGAATTATTATTTGGAGGCCTTCTAATATAAGTTTCAAACTGAGTTTATATACAATTAAAAGTTTAAAAATGGAATGAATTTTCGTTTAAGGCAATCAAGAGTCGATAGACTAAAGCGCACTGATACTTTGAAAATATTACAACTTTTAATTTGAAATTGTATAAGATTGAGTGATTGAAATTGTCTCACTTTTAAATTTTCAATCGCAAATTGTTCAATTGTACACATTTTCAATTTAATTATTTCACTATTAAAGGTTTTATTTCACATCGTAAAATGTTGAAGAATTTAAATATTAATCCGTGCACTTCTTAAGATTGCAATTAAACATTTTATATTTTATATTTTCATAAAAAAATTTACATTCAAGGTAAGTTTTAAATAAAATACCTTGAAGTGAAAAGTCGAAACATCACGTGTATCAGAAATCAAGACTTTAATACTTTTAAACTAAAATTTAAAATAAGTTAGGAGGAACGTTTGAAGGCATGTCAGATATAAAAATTGTGCTGATTTTTCCTTCAATGTCTGAACTTAGTAGAAATAAGTTTTAGCATTCAAAAATTGATTATACTTGAAGAATGGATTTATAAACGATTTTACAATTTAAATTAAATACGATTCATTCAATCTAAGTTCAGATCTTGGTAGAATCAAAGGTACAATCAGCACAGTTTTGTCAAAACATGGATTATATTCGATGGAATATAAGCCAAAGAAAATTGTATTATTTACACGTTTTTCGCAATATTTCCAAAACTGTGGTCAAAAATATTTCGACATAGTATCATATATTATACGTATGAATGTTGTATCGTTTACCCGGCTTCGAGAAAAAAATTGAATTTTTTTTATTTTAAAAATTAGATGATTGATTCTTCAACTGATGAAAAACTTTTTTAATATGAAATATTTACTTTTCAAATTAAAAAATCACTCAAAACTATGGAAAAACTTCCAACAAACATGCTTCGATTTAAAATAGTATAACAATTACTCGAATAAATACTAACATGAATGAAAAATCAAATTTGAAAAAACTTCTAATTAAAAATTTGTCAGAACAAATGAGCGGTATTTTGTGAGACCGGGAAACCCCGGGGGAAATGACAGTGAATTTAGTAGTTAAACAAATGTAAATGTCCAATTGAAACTTTGTAAACTATTTTCAATTTTTGAATAATTTAAAATTAATAGATTCATAATTAAATGATTTCATTCAATTTTAAATCCTATGTTCAAATTATTTTTCTGTCTGAAATATTAAACTTTTAGCCCATAGCAAACTGAAATGTTTTACTTTAAAAAAGGAATTTAAAAAACATATTTAGCATTATTTGTCAAATATTCAGAAGTACACAATTTAAAACTGAAGTGTTTCAGATAGAAAGCCTTGCATCGTTAAAATGTCAGAGTGCTAAATTTAAACATTGAGGGTTAAAATTTAAATTGTATATTTTCGTCAAATTCTTAATTTGGAAGTGATTCTTTTTATTTTGATGTACAATTGACAATTAACAATAATTTATTTCAATCGACTAAAAATTAAAATAATTTTACTTCAAATCTAAAAAGTGATTAACTTTAGACGGTCAATTTGAAAATGTTCAATTTTTAATGTTTCTAATTCGAAACTGCTTTAAAATTGTATAATTTTTAACATTTGAGAATATATTAATTCATTCTTTAATTTTATACGTTTAAACTATTGAGCCTTTGAATACAAAAATGTAAGCTTCAATTTTCAAATTTAAGCTTCAATTTTCAAATTTTAAAATTTTAAATATTCAAATTTGAAACTTAGAACCATAATACGATCGAACACGCTTTTATAATTGAATCGTATAATTTAATAATTATTATTTGGATCTGGATTTCCCGGCTCGCTAGGCACACGGCAATTCTCAAGTCAATTTTCAAGTCAAGTGACATTTAAAGTACATATAATTGGATAAGCTTTTCTACTGAATCTAAGAATCTAATCAAAAATTACTGGTCAGAAAATAAATTCACTGATTTGACCGGTTTTCTGAAATCTCAAAAAGCCCAAAAAGCTCAAAAAGATCAATAGGCTTCAAGTAATGTAGAAATTGTATAGAAAACTACCAAGAAGGAGATTTGCAAACCATGTTCCCTTCATTATTACCGATTCCTTATTTTCTGCCTTCTATGTGAATCGGGCACACAGTTCATCTGCTATTGTTTCCCTCAGGAACCTATTAAGAGCATTCTTAGGAGAAAGTCCTCCAACTTCAACGAGATTGTTGACCTGCAATGTATCATCCATTATACAATTATCAAAAATGATTTTACGCGAAATATTCATAGTTAATGTTAAACATATTTCAAAATAATTTTCGAAACACTCACAAAATTTGCATGAGTCACTTCGGAACTCTTTCCAAATGCATCAAAATCCTCTAAAGTCATCAACGGAAGCTCAGCAGGTTTAACACAGATCCCTTTGTGCTGTGATGAGTTTTTCCTAAATAATATTGAAATTAGAACAATATTCAGGAACATGTGAACATTTTGTGACAAATTTTGTGCTCGCAGTATACCTGATGCATTCTCCTGACCTTTGAAATTCCTGTATCATTGAAATTTGTAATTCTCGAATATCTGATCTATGCTTTTCCCCAAGTGCTACTATTTTCCTTTCGCACAATTTCTGGATATTATGTATTCGTTGTTCTTGCACCTGATCCATAAGTTTTAGCACACTTGCTATTTGTGGCATTGCAAACTTTGTCCATAGATCTTTAAAATTCTGCTTTTCAGTCTCAAAATTTTGGTTTTCAAAATTTTGCAGAAATTCTTCCAGAGAAAAATTGGGGAAATCAGTACCGGACAGCTGTTCTACTGAAGAAGACCCATTAGTTGAAATGTTGGCAGACAAATCTACGGAAGATGTGGAGTTTGAGGAAATAATACTCCATGTTTTAATTAAGGAGTTATCGTTTTGCACATTATTTGTAATAGTACGCAAGACCTCCCTGGGTGCTTCTCCTTTCACAGTGGGCTTCTTCTTTTGGAAACAATTGCTAGCATTTTCCGTGGCATTTTTCCTAGACCCAATACGGAGTACAGATTTTGTGGGTCCTTCCAGTCCGAATTTGGAAAATCCTGGCTCAGAATTCAAATTTGGTGATAACGATCCTGTTACTTATCATTATTAAGGCTATTATTTGCACGTTGTATAAATCAACATCTCTTTTAATTGGCTTTCAATTGGTTAGTCATTATTTTCGTCCACTTCGGAGTATTCGTGGAGCATTTCAATAATTATAAATTCATTAGCGACAACTGATGAAAGATCACTTTTATCGTCACCCCAAGATGGCGCTTTGTAACATTTAGACGATACGTGAGACAGAGGAATAAGATCCAGTTCGTTATATAAGTGAGAACATTTAAAAATCCCTACTTCTTTAGATGAAAACCGACAATTGTAAAACTCTTGAACATTAAAGTAGTAGTTTGCAAAAAAGAACTCATTTTTCAACTGAATGGTGTTTAAAATATCACAGAACATTTCTTTTCGGATTTTACAGCAGTTGTCTTTTCCGTTCAAGGAAAAACGATTTTCAGCCATATGTATCACTTTGTACTGTACAACACTTCTCGAAAGTAGATTTTCAGGAAGTGGACCTTTGTTGTGCTTTTGCGAGGCTGCAATGCCCTTTCGAATATCACGTTGGGGACTTTCATAGTTGTGTTCTTGTGTGCGTAAGGAAAACTGTTTCAATGAACGATGCTGATTACGAACATGTTTCGGAATTGATCTGATATGGTTTTCAAAGGGAAAGGCGGATACCTCATCCAGAGGACCAAATATTTTCGCATCGTCTACGAAATGAAGGAGACCGTGTACGTTGTAACTCAAACATGCTTTTCCATACAACTGTTCGGCACTTTTAACAAACAGTTTTATAGCATTTCTTGCAAACTCCAATCGCCTCTCAATATGATGTGGTGAACACAATATACGAATCGCAAGATGCAGCAGCAAGAAATTCGCATAATATTCATCACTCAAAACTCCACGAAAAACGATTGGACCGGAGTACAGTAGTCAATGGCGAAACTCTGTAGCTTTGTAATCCTTGAACTCTGTTATCGCTTTTGGTCGTCTCGAAAAGTCCGTGGGACAAGTTTCGTCTAGTTTTATTAATCTAGTAGAAATTATTTCGATTAGAAACGATGCCAGTTTCTTGCATAGTTCGAACTTACCATTCACCAGTCCTTCCAATATCTTCTTCACAACTCCGATACAAACGAGATGCATGTATTCAAATACGACGTATAACACCAAGCAAATATTGAAATCTATCAAAGGGCTTGCCATCCCTGGCAAATGGTGGTCCTGGTCAGTGCGAATTAGATAATCTGCAGGAGTACGTCGAATATGTTCTACACCTGAGATGGTATTAACTTTGCGATTTTTCCCATTTAATTTTTCAACAACTCTAATAGCCACTGCGTTGCATTTAGAACACGGACTTTTGGAGACATGATTGCGATGCCGCATAACATAAGCTCTAGCAGGAGCATCTTGGAATGTTAACTATTCGACATTGCAATGGCCAATATTCCATCTGACCTACTTTAAATGCACTTGCTCCATCCGCATGCAGATCGAGTTCTAATACAGATGGAATTTCAGAATGATGTCGCAATTCTTCTGTCAACGTGTTAGCAAGCCCTATATGACAATATTCCCCCAGGCCCATTTTTACAACATTAGGAGAAAAGCTTGCAGTTCCCATTATTGTTCTCCAATCTCTCGGTAAGAATTGTAGGCAGGAATGAGTTTTCATCACGTTCAGAATTTCTTTTCCTTGGAAGAAATTAATATTTACCGATTGAAAACACTTTTTTATTTTACCAATAAAGTTTTCTTGTTCAATTTTATTAAGTTTCAAACTATTTTGAGGGGGCAAAATATCATTCTCACATTTATCCTCACTGTCGAAATCACTATCATACACACTAAAATCTGTTAAACATTCGTCATCTGTTTCATGCGTGTTGCCCATCAAGGATTTTTGTTCCTTCGAAGGAACATTTCTTTCTCCACTCGTGTTTTCAATAGACAAACTTTTATAATTATGTTTGCCCAGCTTTGTGGGATAGCAATCATTTTCCAATTTACATCGTTGTGAGCTCAAGCGAGCGCGTTTTTATAGGGGACCTAAATCGTCTACATTTTTTCTACTTCTTTGAAGCATATTTTTTCTTCTTTTAAACTTGAGATTAAAATCTAGACATTATAATTCAGAAGATACGATCATTCATTCACGATCGCAATTCTGCATGAAGATGCCGAATCTGTAATAATACACAAGATCAAGTACTTCAAACATTAATTTCGAAAAAAAGGAATCACGCCTTACAAAAAAGTATTGTGGGAAAATCATTTAAGCTTGTATTGATTTTTCTATCATTTATTTCGCGATTATAGGAATAATTAGAAAACAAATTATAGAAAAATAATTAAAGATGATATAAATAATATCACTGATTTTTCGGTGAACAAAAATAAAAAAAAAACTTTCCTATTCATTATTTCTGAGCAAAATTAGGATTGCGACCATAAAAATTTAACCACAATAGTGTAACTTCAAAATACTTCATAAATAAGGAAGCTTTGCAGTTTAGGTTTTATTTGAAAATAAACATTTCCCTCACTTTTTCACTGGGTATTATTATAGTTTTTAGCCTGCAGAGTGAGTGTAAAACATCCTGATGAACATATAATTGTCAACAGAAAAAGAGAGCTTATAAGAAAAGCAAATTAAACATCACAATATTTATACATTGATGCTTATTACTTATTATATGAATCATTGAAATTAATTTGCTGTGAGCTTATATAAATAATTTAGTTTCTGCAAACGATTCAACAGATAAATGATCTAAACGTTTCAAGATTTTTGTTATTTTGAGGTTATGTTAGTATATCAATCCTCAATTCCTGTAATCATGACATTGTTGTAGAAACCACTTTCAGATGTGGTCCAAGACTACATTGAAAATACTTGTTTTACAAAAATTTAGGCCTAGCAGAGCTGTATATCATCTGTTTATAGAAAAATCGATCAATCGGAATAACCTTAAAAAAAAGGATAATGTAAGAATATATATAAAATACATTATACATTAGATCCATTGCTAATCAAAAATACATGTTTGAAATAAACAATTGTATAAATACTTTATATATAGGTAAAACAATTCCAAAAATTCGAAAAAAGGTGGAGATCGAAAATTGACAGCACCATACACGTTTATCATAAAACAGCATTCACGTCGCCATATTGCAAAACTGAACTACTCTACTACCGCATAAATACTCGCAGCAGGGCTACCAACTGTTGAATAGCAAATATATTTTGGGAAAAAACGGCTTAAAAACTGAATTTTCTGTCAACAATGTTTGTATATTTTCTCGAAAAATGCTGGGAAACGTGGAATAATATTCGTGAATGAATTTCTACATTAATTACTAGCGTTGAAACTAAATACCAGAATCTGGTTCCTTTATGCACCAGATTCTGTTTTTCGTCTGGTCTGATCATTTCTCCCGCCAGTCTGGTCGACTAGAGGGATGCTTGGCCAAACTCTGGCCTCTGTCATACAAGCCAGACGTTGCTACTAGGGTAAATTCTTCACAACCTCATTCGTTTACCACGTGCTGAAGAATGGATAATTTGGTAGTTATTATTTTATCTATATTTCATCTAAATTATTTTTACATTTTTCTTTCATTGATACGTTCAATGCTTATTTATATTTCATACAGTCGTCTTGGTTAAGGGTGATTTGTTAATAGCATTAAGTAAACAGAGAAGAAAAACGAACTCATTTCAATTTTAGTATAAATTTAATTTTTGGTCATGGCTTGCAGAATATTTCACATCTTATTTTAGTTGTTTGTAATGGAATTCGAGATTATTCAATTCTTAGTGCCTCGAGTACACTGTCAGTCTAAGTTGTCAAATAAAAAACGTGCATAACTTTGAAAGTTTGAGTTTTGTAATCTTAATGGATAGAAAAAAATGGTCGTGAACCGGAACATTGACTGAAATTTTTTTCCTGGGTTTTCATTGCTATTATGGAGAAACAATTCCATTGGTAAATATTACATATTAACACATTTTAAATAAAATATTTTAAAAAAAAATTATTTTCTTATCTAAATATTGGACAAAATATTGCATTTGAAGTATAATGAGAAATGAATATCCAAATGACCCATCAATAATCCATGTATCACAAAAAAACCTCATTTGAGTGTCCTCTTCAATACATTATTTTAATTAATTATTTATTTCAGAGGACTTTCTTCATCACTGAAAAGAAATATTCTTAAGAGCAGAGACAAACCGCTACTCTCAATAATATTCTTCTATAATGAAGAAGAAAATCCTCTTGAACAAGTAATTATTTTAGATACTATATTGTGGTGGACACTCTCAAATAAAGACTGCTTTTTCTGAGTGTACGTCGAATCGATTTTCCATGTTTAAGTTGGGTTTGCAATTTTCCAGCTGGAAAATTGTAAAAATCCTGCAAGGTTAACAACTTTTTATAACCTGTACCTGCAGCTGATTTTTTTTTCGAAATTAGGTTGCAACGGTTATCAGACGATCAATTCTGCAGTGACCCATCTGGCTATATTGAGCAAGTAAGAATTTATGTACATACGTCCTCTGTATGATTTTACACACACATATATATATATAGTTAAAAGTCTGTCATAAAGACAACCGCAGGATTTCGCCGGGAGCAGGTGCTAATCTAAAAAATTGCACCCGCTCCCAGCGAAATCTCGGTAAAATTTCAGCTGTAACCACGCCCCACAACCGTCAGATGGGTGGCCAGTCAGCGACGAATTCAATACGATGATGCGGCAAAAGTCTCGTGTACCCTGAGGACACGGAGCGACCTAAGGACGACCGCCTTCTGCATTTTCCCCGCAAGTGTCTTAGCATTTTCTTGACACTCAGGGATGCTTTTCAGGCTATTAACCAGTGAAACCTTGGCACTTCCAAGAGCGCCGATGATCAGGACGATTAGCTTA
>JAABKJ010007526.1:0-20891 GCA_011634705.1 Andricus grossulariae | reverse complement strand
CACGACTCCCTTTCCCAGGTTTTGTGGGGGCGGGAAGGCACCCCTGTGACAGGTCACATAAATAACTTAGGTCACACACGACGTTCTTCCTAGCCCATCGTGGGGGCGGGAAGGCACCCCTGTGACAGGTCACAGAAATAACGTCGGTCACACACGACCTCCGTCCCAGCCCATTGTGGGGGCGGGAAGGCAACCCTGTGACAGGTCACAGAAATAACTTAGGTCGCACACGACCCTTCTTTCCTAGGTGTTGTGGGGGCGGGAAGGCACCCCTGTGACAAGTCACAGAAATAACTTAGGTCACACACGACCTTCTTTCCAGCCCATCGTGGGGGAGGGAAGGCACCCCTGTGACAGGTCACAGAAATAACTCATGGCGCACATGACCCCCTTTCCCAGGTGTTGTGGGGGCGGGAAGGCACCCCTGTGACAGGTCACAGAAATAACTTAAGTCACACGCGACCTCCTTTCCAACCTATCATGGGGGCGGGAAGGCACCCCTGTGATAGGGCACAAAAAATAACTCAGGTCACAGACGACCTCCTTTCCAGCCTATCGTGGGGGCGGAAAGGCACCCCTGTGATTAATCACAGGTATAATATTGTTTATCCACCTACCTGTACAATAGATCTTTGTTTCTGCATTGTATCTCCATTGTTTTCGACTTGGTACCTACTCACGTTCTTCACCGCGGGAAGGTTGGGGTATTTCGAAGAACATTTTTTTTATATTTTGTAATATTTTTCATTAATTTTATTTATTTTTATTTTTTTTATTTTTTTTTATTTTATTTTATTATTGTGAAATATATGTGCATTTACTTCAATTGAGAATGCTGATTATAATCAGTGGCCAGGGTAGCATACTTTAATATTTGCGATTAGTTCTTTAAATGGATCAGCATCTATTTTCTTGAGCCGTCGCCGCCACAAAAATTCGCAGAGGTGATCTGCAAGATTGCTCTTGTGCACTCCTCCTCGTGAGAGGAATCGTCGCATCCACCGCCAAGATGACTCGATGTTTTGAGTGTGTGCTCCGGTATCGCTATTCACAAACTCCTCGGAATGATTAACACTTTGGTGAACAAATCCATGATCTTCGAGATTGACATAGCCCTTCCAACAATCGGTGTGAATCTCTGTCCCTTCTGCTACATGCTTTTTTATTAATCTGATTAGAGTAGCCTGATCTCTCTTGTTATCGGGACAGATTTCCAACCGATAGTTGTAAGGATGACCTCTGTGAATCATTCCGAGGATCCATGATCCTTCAACTATCCGTCCTTTCTCATTTTTTCGACGGCCGATTTTGCACTCATCTATTTCAACTACTTCTCCGACACCTCCAATGCGACCTTCCTCTTCGAAGTGACTGTCAAGAGCAACCATGCAGATCTCCCGACAAAAAGAGAAGCGGTCTGCAACAGTTTCTCGCGAAATCGACTGACCTTCGACAATGCTACTTTCCCGGATGGTTTGTTCGAAATTGAAGCCTACAGCGAAACAATAAGAAATAAGCATACATGCCGCTGCGGAAATGTGACACCTCTCAAACCACGTATTTTCCGCAACGGTATTTGTGTGACGATACTTACCTGCTTTATAACACAAGAACTGGCCGCAAGTCATTTCAGACTCTAAAAGAGTCATTTTTTTCTTGTGTTTTGAGCAAAATCGTTCAGTTGGAATGAGTTCAATTTGTCTCAACCACTGAAGTGTTTTTTCTCTTTTTTGAAGAATCATACTCAGACTGAAAATATTATATGTTTCATTCATCTTCGTTAGAACTCGAGAGAAGAAACCTTCGAAAATAATGAATGCACGCATGAAACACACACCTGTTAGTACTAGGAGCGCGGATGGTGGAGAAAGACCTGTCGCTTATTGCACTAAAATTTGTTAAATTTTATCAGATGTATCGATAATTTTCTCGAAAACTATCACTCGTATGAAAAAATGCTTACAACAAAAAATGTGTATCTCGATAAGGTTCACAACTTTTGTTTCAAAGATTTTGCGAAAATTTGCATATTGACTAATCTAAACGCAAAAAACCTTGATTTTTAAGGGGCTTTTTCCATGATAATCGATGTACCACTAATTTTCGCGAAAACTATTACTTGTAGATAAAAATGTTACAGACAAAATATGTGTAACTCGATTAGATGTACAACTTTTGTTTCCAATATTTGATAATATTGTGCGTATTGGTTTAAATAAACGCAAAAAACGTGACCGAACGCATTTCCGTAACTTTCTTCGTCTTTTTCTTGTTTGTACAACGCAATACTCTTTTTCTCAAAAAATAATGGTTTCAGGCAAAAAGTGTATTTCACAAAAAATATGTATTTTTATACTAGCTAAAACTGTTATTTGAAACATTTTTCGATATTCTGCGTATTTACTGGAATAAACGCAAAAAACATGATTTTTATGGTGCCTTTTATGGTTTTCACCATGAAAATCGCTTTGTCGCCAATTTTCACTATCATATTCGTAATCAGCGTTTTAAAATACACAAGTATACGAAGTTTCAATGAAATCGGAAAATTCAGCTACTCGGAACTTTATTCCTAACTTCAGACTGATAATTGATTCGAGATAGCGAACAAAATTGATTAAGAGGGTCCATAAATTCCTTAAATTTCTTGAATTCCATAAATTTCTTGAACGCCGTGATTTTCTTGAATTTCGCGAATTCCATGAGTTCCATGAATTTCGTGAATTTCATGAATTCCGTGAATTTCATGAATTCCTTGAATTTCGTGAATTATTCCCTCAATTAAATAAATTCCTTGAATTTCTTAAATTTCGTGTATTCCGTTAATTTCATGAATTCCGCGAATTCCGTGAATCTCGTGAATTTCTAGAATTCCATGAATTCCGTGAATTTATTGAATTCCATGAATTCCGTGAATTTCGCGAATTCAGTGAATTCCGTGAATTCCTCGAATTACATTAATTCCTTAAATTCCTTGAATTTCATGAATTCAAGGAATTCCGTCAATTCCATGAATAAAATCCGTGATTTTCTTCACTTCCATGAATTCTGCGAAGTCCGTGAATTTCATGAATTCCGCGAATTCCTTCAATGCCGTGAATTCTTTGAATTCCATAAATTTCGTGATTTCCTTCAATTCCATGAAGTCCGCGAATTCCGTGAATTTCATTAATTTTCTCGAATTTCATTAATTCCTTGAATTCCGTCAATCCCATGAATTCAATGAATTCCTTCAATTATATGAATTCCTTGAATTCCGCCAATTCCGTGAATTTAGTGAATTCCATGAATTCCGTGAGTTTCATGAATTACATGAATTTCGTAAATTCCTTCAATTAAATGAATTCCTTGAATTCCGTGGATTCCTTAAATTTCGTGTATTACGTTAATTCCTTGTATTGCGTGAATTCCTTGAATTCCATAAATTTCTTGATTTCCTTAAATTCTATGCATTCTGCGTATTCCGTGAATTTCATTATTCCCTACAATTCCATGAATTCCGCTAATTCCGTGAATTTGGTGAATTCCTTGAATCACACTAATTCCCTAAATTCTTTGAATTCCATGAATTCTATGAATTCCGTCAATTCTATGGATACATTTCGTGATTTCCTTCACTTCCACGAATTCCGCAAGGTTCGTGAATTTCGTGAATTCCGTGAATTCTATAAATTCCATAATTTTCGCGATTTCCTTTGATTCCATGAATTTCGCGAATTCTGTGAATCTCATCAATTCCGTAAATTTAATTAATTCCGTGAATTTCAATAATTTCTTGAATTTCAATAATTCCTTGAATTTCATTATTACCGGGAATTTCCATGAATTCCGTGAATTTCTTGAATTCCGTGAATTCCTTGCATATAAGTAATTCCTTGAATTCCATGCATTTTGTGAATTTAGTGAATACCATACATTTTTCGAATGCTTTCAGTTACATGAATGCTACGAAATCCGTGAATTCCGCGTATTCCGTGAATTCCATAAATTCCGTGAATTTGGTAAATTCCATGATTCCTGTGAATTCTGCGAATTTCATGAATCCCGTGAATTCCATGAATTCCTTGAATTCCATAAATTTCGTGAATTCCTTCAATTTCATGAATTCCTTCATTTCCATTAATTCCTTCAATTTCATGAATTCCTTCATTTCCATTAATTCCTTCAATTCCATGAATTCCGCGAATTCCTTGAATTACGTCAATTCTTTCAATTCCATGAATTCCGTGAATTTCGCGAATTTCATGAATTTCATGAATTCCATGAATTTCATGAATTCCATGAATTTCGTGAATTCCATGAATTTAGTGAATTCTTTCAATTAAATGAATTCCCTAAATTCCGTTAATTCCTTGTATTGCGTGAGTTCCTTGAATTTAATAAATTTCTTGATTTCATTCAATACTATGAATTTCGTGAATTCCGCGAGTTTTATGAATTCCATCAATTTCGTAAATTCTTTCAATTAAATGAATTCCTTGAATTCCGTGAATTCCTTGAATTTCGTCAATTCCTTGTATTGCGTGAGTTTCTTGAATTCCATAAATTTCTTGATTTCATTCAATACTATGAATTCCGCGAATTCCGTGAATTTCGTTATTCCCTTCAATTCCATAAATTCCGCGAATTATTTGAATTTCTTGAATTCCGTGAATTTAATGAATTCCATGAATTCCGTGAATTTCGCGAATTCAATGAATTCCGTGAATTTATTAAATTCCATGAATTTCGGGGATTCCGTGAATTGCATGAATTCCTTGAATCTCGTGAATTCCTTCAATTAAATGAATACCTTGAATTCCGTAAATTCCTTGTATTTCTTAAGTTTCGTGTATTTCGTTAATTCCTTGTATTACGTGAATTCTTTGAATTCCATAATTTTTTTGATTTCATTCAATTCTATGAATTCCGCGAATTTCGTTATTCCCTTCAATTCCATAAATTCCGCGAATTCCGTGAATTCCACGAATTCCTTCAATTTCGTGAATTCCTTCAATTGAATGAATTCCTTGAATTCCTTAAATTTCGTTAATTCCTTGTATTGCGTGAGTTCCTTGAATTCCAAAAATTTCTTGATTTACTTCAATACTATGAATTCCGCGAATTCCGTGAATTCCTTGAATTTCTTGAATTCCGTGAATTTATTAAATTCCATGAATTTCGGGGATTCCGTGAATTTCATGAATTCCTTGAATCTCGTGAATTCCTTCAATCAAATGAATACCTTGAATTCCGTAAATTCCTTGAATTTCTTAAATTTCGTGTATTTCGTTAATTCCTTGTATTACGTGAATTCCTTGAATTCCATAAATTTTTTGATTTCCTTCAATTCTATGAATTCCGCGAATTTCGTTATTCCCTTTAATTCCATAAATTCCGCGAATTCCGTGAATTCCACGAATTATTTGAATTCCGTGAATCTCTTGGATTTCGTGAATTCCACGAATTTCGTGAATTCCAAGAATTCCTTGAATTCCGTGAATTTCGTGAATTCCTTGAATTACATTAATTCCTTCAATTCCATGAATTCCATGAATTTCGTGAATTCCATGAATTCGGTGAATTTCGCGAATTCCATAAATTCGGTGAATTTCGTGAATTCCATGAATTCGGTGAATTTTGTGAATTCCATAAATTCGGTGAATTTCGTGAATTCCATGAATTCGGCGAATTTCGCGAATTCCATAAATTCGGTGAATTTCGTGAATTCCATGAATTCTGCATATTCCTTGAATTGGTTTAGTTGTCGTCAGATGAATCTCATTTCGAGTCTATTTCAAACCACAAATCGACCTTATTTTATTAGATTAGTGGATCAAACTGAAGTGCAATTGTTTTGTTGCGTGAACTGTTTTAATATTAAATTAGGCCCTAAATCGAATCCTAGTTTTTACAGTGCAGTTTGATAAAAAAATAATTTATTTAGATCAAATAACATTTTGTGAGTTCGGTTGGCTGTCAACCCCTAAATTCAATGAGCATGTGGGGTTTACTGGACTCCAACAGTGCACCGTGTAGTGTGTGCGGTATGCCTAATTGCACCTTTTATTAAGTGAAAAAGTTTTATTCGAGGAAATCGATCGTCTGAAAAAGGCGCCCCATCGATTCGTCGGAAGCTTGGATCTTTTTTTTTTCAAGACATATCCAAAAAGGCGGAAAGTCTGCTTTTTCAATCCCAGTTAGCTTCAATATCGGAATACTTTATGATGGATCAAAGTTCTTTTATCACAACTACTTTACTTACGCTCGATATAGCACTTACCTTCTTCTCTATACACTCAAGTGTAGTTCGAAATCAAATCTCTCAAAAGCCTCAAAAGTAATGTATTCATCATTCCCTTTCTATTTTGAGGGCACACTTTTCAAATAAAATGCGAGTACGTATTCTCATTATAATCCTTATTGACAGATTTTTTGGAATAATTTGTGTCTATAGTAGGGCGCCCCAATGAAAATTTGAAAATTTGAATTTTGCAAACGCTACGCCCTAAATTTCTTCCTTTCAGTAAGAAATGTCATCAATTTTTCTTCTTCCTCATACGGAAGGTTTGTAATGTTTGCGTCTTCGAGATGCATTGATCGACCTATTGTTGAACCTTTTATGACCAACCAGTACCGATTTATGAAGTTTAAAAAAATGTATTATTCTGTTTAGACGAGAAAAACTTTTTTGGTATCCAAAATACAACAATACTATGTTCAGTGTATTTGTTCGCGTCTTCAAGACGTATCGATCGACATACTATTGAACCTTTTATGGCCCATCAGTACCGATTTATGAAGTTTAAAGACTGTTATTCTGTTTAGATGAGAAAAACTTTATTCATATTCAAAATACAACAAGACTATGTTCAGTGTATTTGTTCGCGTCTTCGAGACGCATCGATCGACCTATTATTGAACCTTTTATGGCCCATCAGTACCGATTTATGAAGTTTAAAAAAATGTCTCATTCTGTTTACACGAGAGAAACTTGCTTGATATTCAAAATACAACAATACTATGTTCGGTGTATTTGTTTGCGTTTACGAGACGTATTGATCGACCTATTGTTTAACCTTTTATGACCCATCAGTACCGATTTATGAAGTTTAAAAAAATGACTCATTCTGTTTAGATGAGGAAAACTTTCTTCATATTCAAAATACAACAATACTATGTTCAGTGTATTTGTTTGCGTCTTCGAGACGTATCGATCGGCCTATTGTTGAACTTTTTATGGCCCATCCGTACCGATTTATGAAGTTTAAAAAAATGTCTTATTCTGTTTACATGAAAACAACTTTTTTATATTCAAAATACAACAATACCATATCTAGTGTATTTGTTCGCGTCTTCGAGACGTATCGACCGACCTATTGTTGAACCTTTTATGACCCATCAGTACCAATTTATGAAGTTTAAAAAAATGGCACATTCTGTTCACATGAGAACAACTTTTTTCATATTCAAAATACAACAATACTATGTCTAGTGTATTTGTTCGCGTCTCCGAGACCTATCGATCGACCTATTGTTCAACCCTTTATGACCCATCCGTACCGATTTGCGAAGTTTCAAAACAAAATGGTCTATTCTGTTTATATAGGAAACCTTTTTTTTCATATCAGGAATACTACAGTAATCTGTCATGTTTGTTGGCGTCTTCGAGACACGTCGAATGATCTATTGACTTACCTTCTAGGACCTCTTATGATCAAGCAATACCAATTTATAAACTTAAATAATATATTTATCTTCATGATATGGGAAAAGATTTTTAAATATTGGGAATAAAACAGTAATTTATATGATATATTGTTCGCGTCTTCGAGATGCTTGGATTGCTCAATTGGAGAACCTTTCATGACCTACCATAGCCTATCAATATCGGTTTTAAATTTCTTAACCAAATTATTATTTTTTTGTTTAAAGAGGATTTTTATTAAATTGGGAAAAATATTTTGTTTCAATTTGGAATATAATATTACTGCATGTTAAGAAGTTGCTCATTGTAACAGAACACATCGATTGATATTTTGATGGGCTCCCTGATTTTCAGAAAATAAGATTTTCGGTATAGCAAAAACCTAATATATCTTTTATTTTAGGATGTTTTAGGTCTGAAAATAAGATTTTTTAGTTTTATATTTGAAAAAATACAAATTTTAGTATAAAAAAGACGTTCACCCCTAGAAAGTATTTGTTCTTTATTGTACAAATGACATTGGTTTGGGCTTAAACTATTTTGTTGAAAATTAATCTCTTCTGTTTGAATACAACTGTGGTTTGTTAAAAACAAATTCTTCTTTGTTGTCAAAAATTAAACGCTTTTGTTGAAAATTCGTTGTTTTTTTATTTGAAAAGTCATTTTTTTCAGTGAAAATTTTTAATATTACATTTTTTGTTGAAAATTGATCTTTATTAGTGGATAATTCATGTATTTTCTTAGAAATCCGTCTTTTTTTGGTAGAAAATTAATTTTCTTCGTTGAAAATTCATCTTTTCGTTTAAAAATTTAATTACATGTTTGAAAATGATTTTGTTTGTTAAAAGCTCATATTTTTGGATCCTTACCCTTATTGACCAATTTCGTACTGGTAATAATATGAAATAACTTTTTTTAAAATAATTTTTGTATACAGTTGGGTGACCAATAAAATTTCTTAGCTTTCTAGGTATTTAAAAAAGAAGAAATTTAAGGCTAAAAAACGTCGTTCACTCCTAGAAAGTGTTTGTTCTTCATTGAGCAAAAAAGCCTCAAATTTGACAAAAAAAAATTAAATTTTGAAGATACTATCGGGGTTAGAATACGAAAATTAGAAATTTCATCAGAATGATCTGAAATGGCCCCTGAACATTTTTTTCAAACAAAAAAAAATATATATAAGAATTTTCAACCAAAAAGTTTAATTTTCAACGAAAGAAAAGAAATATTTTCGGAAAAAAATTTAAACCAGAATTTTCAACAAAGTATTTCAACCAGTAAGTTCAGTTTCCAAATTTAAAAAATTAATTTTGCACCAAGAAGATTGATTTTCTACAAAAAATGATGAATTTAAACAAAAAACATAAATTTTGAAACAAATAGTTGAATTTTCAACCAAGAAGATCAATTCTTAACCAAAAATGGAATACTGAAACTTTCAGCTAAAAAAATTAATTCTCAACAACAAAAAATACATTTTTTACCATAGAGTTAAATGTGCAACCATCGAGATGAATTTTCAACCAAAAAATATAAATTTTCGACACAATATAGGAATTTTCAATTGAAAATTTTAATTCTGAACTAAATAAAAGAACTATTTTCGACAGAAAAAATTTTTGAACCAAACAGTTAAATTTTCAACAAAGCATTTCAACTTTCAACCAATTAGTTCAATTTCAAAATAGAAAAAATGAATTCTCCACCAAGAAGATTGATTTTTTACCAGAAATGATGGATTTCAACAAATAACATAAATTTTGAACCAAATAGTTAATTTTTCAACCAAAAAGATCAATTTTCAACCAAAAATGGAATACTGAATATTCCAGCTGAAAAAATTAATTTTCAACGACAAAAAAAGGAATTTTTTACCATAGGGTTGAATTTGCAACCATCGAGATGAATTTTCAACTGAAATAATGATCTTAAAAAAAAAAAATTAACCAAGAAGATCAACTTTTAAACAAGTAGTAAAATATCAAATAAAAAAAAATTTCAAAAAGATTTCAATGGTAAAAAACAAATATTTCAAACAAAAACAGATTTTAATTTTAAATCAAAAACACTTGAATTTTACAAAAAAAGAGAGATATGTTAGATTTTTTTAAAGATTTATCTTCTGCATAAAAAAAATGTTTTACAAAATATATGAAATTCAAACCAAATACTTAAATTCACACCTAAAAAAGTTCAATTTTCAACAACAAAAAAAGATTTCAGTTTCAAAACAAAGACAGTTGATATTTAAACCAAACAATTTTTATTTTTACTTAAGAAAACTGTGTAATATAACCCAAAGAACGAATTCTCAGCAAAAAAAGTTCTATTTTCAACAACAACAAAATATTTTAGTTTCAAGATGAAGACAGTTGATATATAAACCAAAAAAGATTCTTTTTCAAATAATAAAAAAAATGTGGAACAGTACCCAAAAAACGAGTTTAAAAAAAAATAGTTCAATTTTCAACAATATCGTTGACTTTTTAACTAAAAAAAGATAAATTTATACCGAAAAATGGAATAGTATTGATATTAATTAAAAGAATTAATTTTCAATTAAAAAAATCAAATTTCAACAAAATAATTGATTCTTCAATCAAATAATAAAATTTGTAACCAAAAAGATAAATTTTTAACAAAACAAAGATCAATTTTCAACGAAAAATAGTATAGTATAAATCTCAATTAACAAAATTAATTTTCAATAAGAAAAATTTAACAAAATAATTGAATGTTTAACCATCTAATAAAATTTGCAATCAAAAAGTTAAATTTCCATAAAAAAATATTTTCAAGTAAAACAAACTAACTTTAAATTATAATGATGAATCCTTAACCAAAAAGATTTGAAAATGTTTTTCACCATAGAGTTAAATTTGCAACCATCGAGATGAATTTTTCAACTAAAAAATATGAATTTTCGACAAAATATAGGAATTTTCAAACAAAAAGTTTAATTTTCAACTAAATAAAAGAATTATTTTCGACAAAGAAAAAGAAATTTGAACCAAATAGTTAAATTTTCAATAAAGCATTTCAACTTTCAACCAATTAGTTCAATTTCAATTTGCACGGTTAAATTAAAACTTTCAAAATATATTTAACCAAAAATAATTATAATTTTAAATAAGAATAATTCCAAAATATATTAAACTAAAAATGATTATAATTTTAAATAAGAATAATTTCGAACCAAGGCGTATTATTTTCTACCAATAAAGACGAATGTATCTAATCATTGTGAATGATATAACCAGTAACTTTCACAAATTAAATCAGTAATTTTGATTGATTTAATCCGTAACTTACAATGTGTTAACCAGTCAGTTATAGTGAATTTTAATCATTTATTAAACGGCGTGTCTACTTAAACAGAAAAAATTCGGTTATTCGTACTGAAACTTCTGTACACGTAGCCACAGTCCTAATTAAAACTTAGACATTCCACGAATAATTCAAATATAGACATAATTTTGAAATTTCGTTTACCAGACAAATCAGTCACTTCTACTGACTGAAAATCAATCATTTGAAGGGACTTATTCAGTCAGCAATATTGACTGATTCATTTAATGAAACGAGTGTCTTATCAGTAGAAAGGACTGATTTCCTAATTAAACCATGGTTGATTAATTAAATCAGTCAACTTCCGACTGATTCAAATTGAGAGCAGTATAGTAGTAGTAGGTTTTAATTTTGGGATTGCACAGTTGCACATTGACTGTGAGAAAAAAATAATTGAAGAAAGTCATAGGTGGGTGAGCAGGTACATCAATGAAAAAGTATATTAAAAAAAGTCTGAGACTGAAACCCAGCGCTGGTTAAATCCACATATTAGTGGGGCTGGGGCGTATTGTCCCTTTTCGTGGGGCGAACAGACACATTCTTAACGCAGAGGGTTGCTTGCTGAATAGCTAGATGCATCCTAATGGTCTAAATGAAGTGTGTACGTTCCGTATATGGAATTAAACGCAAGATCATAATAACACTAATTTTTAAGCATAACTATACACTCAGTTTCACAACGTGTGAACGTGAAAGGTTCTCAAAGATCAGACGCACCTTCGAGTCACCCAGTGCACCTTTTGTCAATTGGCCCAACTCATTTCTATTCAATTTCTTTCGGAAGAAAAATTATCTTCAGGTTAATGATTCTTAAATCAAATTTTACGTTACTTTACTAAAAAGGACTCACTTGATTAAAAAGTGTTGTTAACTTGTTATAAATAACTTAACAAGCAATTGATCAATGTCCTATTTATACAAGTTTTTTGGAAATAAAAGTGGCTGTTTAGGCGCTTTTTTCTTGATAAATAAAATCTCGATCAGTTGCTGATGTTAATTGATCTTAAATTTTTAATTGATGTATTAAATTAGAAATTGTTGAATTTAATTCTGACCTTGTCAAAATTAGTTGAAATCGGCTAATCATACAACATGGTTGGAAGAAGATACAGCAAAGGAACAAACCAACTATACAGATGGGTTCTTCCAAAGATTTTTGGAACAGCATAACAATACATGTCAACATCTTCTAAATTAAATTTTTGACCCTAATCTCGAAATCCTATCCTATCTAAGAAAGTGGTGTGACAATAGGTATTGAAAATCTTACAATAATTGTAGTTAAAAACCTGATTTTTTTTCATTACTTGAAGTTGTTTTACATCTTAAATTGGAATTTAAAAGAAGGTTGAAAGAAGATACAACAATGGAACAAACCAACTATACCGATGGGGATTCTCAAAGGTTTTTGGACCAGTATTCCAACAAAGTTCAACAACTTTTAAATTAAAATTTTGACCCTAATCTCGAAGTCCTATCCTAATAAAAAAAGTGGTGTAACAATAGGCATTGAAAATCTTACAATCATTATAGTTGAAAATCTGATTTTTTTCATTACTTGAAGTTGTTTTATACCATAAATTACAATTTGAAAGAAGGTAAGAACAAGAATCAACAATGGAACAAACCAACTATACAGATGGGTTCTTTCAAAGCTTTCTGGAACAGCAAAACCACAAATTTCAACATCTTCTAAATTAAAATTCGCACCCTAAACTCGAAATCCTATCCTATTCAGAAAAAGTAGTGTAACGATAGGTATTGAAAATCTTACAATCATTGTGGTCGAAATCTGATTTTTTTCATTACTTGAAGTTGTATTATATCTTAAATTGGGATTTGAAAGAAGGTTGGAAGGAGATACAACAATAGAACAAACCAAATATACAGCTGGGTTCTTTCACAGGTTTTTGGACCAGTGTTCCAACAATGTTCAACATCTTCTAAATTAAAATTCGCACCCTAAACTCGAAATCGTATCCTATCTGAAAAAAGTGGTATAACGATAGGTCTCTAAAATCTTACAGTCATTGTAGTTGAAAACCTGATTTTTTCATTAGTTGAAGTTGTTTTATATCTTAAATTGGAATTTGGAAGGAGGTTGGAAGAAGAAGCAACAACGAAGCAAATGAACTTTACAAATGAATTCTTTTAAAGTTTTTTGGAACAGCATAACAAGAAATGTCAACATCTTCTAAATTAAAATTTGGACCCTAATATCAAAATCCTATCCTATCTAAAAAAAGTAGTCTAAAAATAGGTATTGAAAATCTCACAATCATTGTAGTTGAAAATCTGATTTTTTTTTCATTACTTGAAGTTGTTTTAATCTTAAATTGGAATTTGAAAGGAGGTTGGAAGAAGATGCAACAATAAAACGAACCAACTATACAGATGGGTTCTTTCAAAGATTCTTGGAACAGCACAACAATACATGTCAACATCTTCTAAATTATAATTTTTGACCCAAATTTCGAAATCCTATCCTATCTGAAAAAAGTGGTGTAACAATAGGTATTGAAAATCTTAAAATCATTGTAGTTGAAAATCTGATTTTTTTCATTACTTGAAGTTGTTTTATATCTTAAATTGGAATTTGAAAGAAGTTGGAAGAAGAAGCAACAATGAAACAAACCAATTATACAGATGAATTCTTTCAAAGTTTTTTCGAACAGCATTAAAAGAAATGTCAACATCTTCTAAATTAAAATTTTGACCCATATCTCGAAACCCTGTCCTATCTAAAAAAAATGGTGTAACAATAGGCATTCAAAAACTTATAATGATGGTAGTTGAAAACCTGATTTTTTTTCATTACTTGAAGTTGTTTTATATCTTTAATTGGAACTAGAAAGAAGATTGAAAGAACATCAATGGAACAAACCAACTATACCAATGGGGCTTTTCAAAGGTTTTGATTAGTATTTCAACAAAATTCAACATCTTCTCAATTAAAATTTCAACCCTAAAATCGATGTTCTATCCTATCTAAAAATGAGTGGTGTAACGATAGGTTTCTAAAATCTTACAGTCATTGTAGTTGAAAACCTGATTTTTTTTTTCATTACTTGAAGCTGTTTTTCATTTTTAATTGAAATTTGAAAGAAGGTTGGAAGAAGATGCAATAATCGAAAAAACAAACTATGCAGACGGGGTTTTTAAAAGGTTTTTGGAACAGCAAAACAACAAAATTCAACTTCTTCTACATTAAAGTTTTGACCCTACACTCAGAATCTCATCCTATCTAAAAAAAGTAGTGAAACCATTGGTGTTTAAAATCTTACAATCATTGTAGTTCAAACCCTGATTTTTTCATAACTTGAAGATGTTTTATATCTTAAATTGGAATTTGAAATGAGATTGGAAGAAGATACAACAATGGAACAAACCAACTGTACAAATGGGGGGTTTTCAAAGGTTTTTGGACCAGTATTGAAACAAAATTCAACATCTTCTAAATTAAAATGTTGACCTTAATCTCGGAATCCTATCCTATCCGAAAAAAGTGCCATAAGGATAGGTCTCTAAAATCTTACAGTCATTTTAGTTGAAACCCTGATTGGTTTCTCATTACTTGAAGTTGTTTTATATCTTAAATTAGAAGTTGGAAGAAGGTTGGAAGAAGATACAACACTCGAAAAACCAAACTATGCAGACGGGGTTTTTAAAAGGTTTTTGGAACAGCAAAACAACAAAATTCAACATCTTCTACATTAAAGTTTTGACCCTACACTCGGAATCCCATCCTATCTAAAAAAAGTGGTGAAATCATTGGTGTTGAAAATCTTACAATCATTGTAGTTCAAACCCTGATTTTTCCATAACTCAAAGTTGTTTTATATCTTAAATTGGAATATGAAATAAGATTGGAAGAAGATACAACAATGGAATAAACCAACTATACAGATGGGGGGTTTCAAAGTTTCTTGGAGGAGTATTGCAACAAAATGCAACATCTTCTGAATTAAAATGTTGACCCCAATCTCGAAATCCTACCCTATCGAAAGAAAGTGGTGTAACAATAGGTATTGAAAATCTTCCAATCATTGTAGTTGAAAACCTGATTTTTTCATTACCTGAAGTTGTTTTATAGTTTGAATTGGAATTTGAAAGTAGGTTGGAAGAAAATACAACAATGGAACAAACCAACTATACCGATGGGTTCTTTTAAAGGTTTTGGAAAAGCGTAACAACAAATGGCAACATCTTCTAAATTAAAATTTTCACCCTGAACTCGAAATCCTATCCTATCTAAAAAATGTGGTATAACAATAGATATTGAAAATCCTACAATCATTGTAGTTGGAAACCTGATTGGGTTTTCATTACTTGAAGTTGTTTTATATCTTCAATTGGAATTTGAAAGAAGGTTGGAAGAAGATAAAACAATGGAACAAACCAACTATACCGATGGGTTCTTCTAAAGGTTTTTGGATCAGTATACCAACAAAATCCAACATCTTTTAAATTAAAATTTTGACCTTAAACTCGGAATTCTATCATTTCTAAAGAAAGTGGTGTAAAAATAGGTATTGCAAAACTCACAATCATTGTAGTTGAAAACCTGATTTTTTTCATTACTTGAAGTTGTTTCATATCTTAAATTGGAATTTGAAAGAAGGTTGGAAGAAGATACAACAATGGAACAAACCAGCTATACCGATGGGTTATTGTAAAGGTTTTTGGACCAGTATACCAACAAAATTAAATACATTCTAAATTATCATTTTGACCCTAGCTCGAAATCCTATTTTATCTAAAAAAGTGGTATAACGATAGGTCTCTAAAATCTTACAATCATTCTAATTGAAAACCTGATTGGTTTTTCATTACTTGACGTTGTTTTATACCTCAAATTCAAATTTTTTCCAATTAAATCTACAAATGAAGATGAAAGATATGAGAATGACAACTGAATAAGGACCATTTGTAGTTAACCCCTCAACCGCATTCTCTTATTTGTTATTTAGGTGCTAACGTTAAATAATCCTTATCAAGTTGCATTTCTCATTTCTTTAAATAATCCCTATTTATTAACGAAATCATAGATGATCCTGATGCTAGCTGAGAAACATTTGTGTTTTTTAATTCTTTTGCGCGGTTCAATTAAAACTTTCAAAATATATCATAAATTATTGAAAATATTATACATCTTTTATTTTGTCGCTTTTCGTAAAAAATTAGTATTAAAAAAAAGAAAGTTTGATATCAAAATAAGAAGTTTTGTACAAGACTTGAAATTTCTAAAAATTTTGGGTTGTGTTAGTTTTGCACCGGAATAAGAAGCATTTTTAGACAAAAATCATCAACAAGATTTCCAACTTTCAACAATTTTAGGTTATTGTAGTCTTTTACACCGGAAATAAGCATTTTTAATGAAAAATTAGTAAATTTGAAAAATTAGAAATTTTTCAACAATTTACGTTTTTCTGGTTTATTATCAGTTTTGACCGGAGATATAAAATATGTTTCTAAAATATCCCAGTAACATTTTTTCGATTAGACCGAAATCAGGTTGCACAGTAGAATGGTTTAAAAATGCATTGGAATTTTGTTGTATTTTTATGTATATTGCCCTTAAATTTGTTTAAATCTGCGAAAAATAAATGCGTTTGAAAAAAATTATATTTATAGGTTCTGTAAGCCCCATGAAGTTTAGTACGTATTTTTCCTGAGAAAAAATTTGGGTTTTGCGAATTTTTGGCGTTAATGATGGTTTTTTGCCGTTTTTGAGATGAGTTGTTTTTAAAAGATAAAAATAGATGTTTTATGTAAATTGTTTGAACAATTTATTATTGTTTTTAGCAATTTCCTCTTGGAATAGATTTAGAAAGTCGCATTTGTTTTCAATTTATCAACTTATTATTAACTTTTCAGTTATAGCGAACCAATAATTAGTTTGATTTAACAGAAGTAACTGTATAAATCATTTATTTTCATTTATAAAAATATTCTCTTTGAAAAATGCTCGAAAGTTGCAAAATTTTCTGATATTTTCAACTTTTTGTCCACTTTTTAATTATATTGAGGTAATAATTATATTCAAGTTAAGAAACATGATGGGTCAAACAACTTATTATCATTTTCAATAACATTCTCTCTGAATAATGTTAAAAAGTTTCAATTTTTTCTGAAATTTTCAATTTTTTGAAAAACTTTTAACGTTTTGGCAAATTTAAGCGTTGTTTTGATTAGATGTTAAATATGTTTCACGAAATATATATTCCATATAATATTGAATTATTTGTAAAGGCTTATAAGAATTTGAAAATATCCTCTTCTCTTTTTGTTTAACCATGAAAAAATGAAAGCAATTTTTTATTTGAAATTGTTTTATCCCTTAGACTTCTTCGCATATTTAAAATTTTTTAACTAGATCCTATTTTTAGTGCTTAGACAATTTTGAATAAAAAGCATTTGAAATTGAACAATTTTAATTTTGTAGTATAAGATAATTTCTAGACATTTCAAATTAAACAATTTCCGGAATATCAATTGTACATGTAAATTTTTCAAATGAACAAAATTTTTAATTGAAGATTTAAAAGATATTGCTATTTAAAATTTAACAATGTGTGACCAACAATATTTAGGGAAACAGATAAGATCTCCAGATGCGAAAAAAATATTGGCAATCATGAAAATATTAAAATTACGAAAGTAAGAGTTTTTTCTCACATATCTTAGTTACAAGAATAAATAATTTTTCAAGTTATTTTACTCGTTTCAAAAATGTTTATAACTTTGAATATTTAACAATTTGACGATACTGATTTTTGAATAGTTAATTTATTAATATTGAAAAATTAAAATCCAGGACATTTTATTTAAAAACTTTTTTTGAGAGATATATAATTAATAATTTTAATTAAATTTATATCCCAGAAATTTCAAATGATTTGTACTCGTTTTGATGGATTTTTATGATTTTAAGGGGTCTACGAATTCCTGGAGAATTTTAAGGAATAAAATTAATTCTATTTTAAGATATTTCTACGGATTTCAACAATGTCAAGGGATATGAAGAACATAACAACATTTTCGAGGATTTTAAACATTTTTAAGTTATTTTAAAAGATTCCAAAGTATTTCAAGAGATTAAATTTCGAAAAAATTGTTGTATTTTGAAAAAATGTATGGTTTTAATATTACAAAATAAAAAGTCAGGGTTAGTTTAAACGATATTCAGAAGTCTTGAAAACATCTAAAGTTAATTTCAAACTGAAAAAGATTTAAAAAAATAAAAAAATAAATGTAGATTTTTGAAGCTTTCGAAATAAAAGTTTTAAGTGTTTCAAGGATTTTTAAAGGTTTTAGGAAAATAAAAAATTAAAATTTTAATTTTCTGGGAAAATTTAAAATGATTTCTTATCTTGAAAAATAAAGTTTACGAGATTATTTAAAAAGATTAAAAAATTTTTTCCAATGGAAAATGACAATTGAACAATTAATTTAAAACACAATATAGATTTTTGAAGATGTGGAACACAAAATTTACAACCTTTTCAGGCATTTCAAAAGATTTTAAATGGATAAAAAATTTGTGTCAAAATTCCTAGAAAAAGTAACAATAATTTTTTGTTGAAAAATTAATTTAAAAAAATATTTAATAAGATTTCCCAAATTTTCAAAAAAGAATCTGAACGATTTTAAGGTATTTTTTTTCTTAGTTTTGCAGGATTTTCAAAAAATTGTAGGAAGAATTCGAGTTCCAAGATAATAAAATTATTATCAGATTCCTGGAAAGTTCTTAAACAATTTTTTAAAAATAAATTTTTAAGAGATTAAAATGATATAGTTTAAAAATTTTTTAAATGTTTTTATTCAATCTTCAATTCGCAGCATTGAAACTGATGGCTTGGATGTCTATTTTTTTAAGTCTTTGAACTTTACAGTGCTTAAAAGTTATAAATTTAAAATTTTGTGTTTTAATTTGCAGTTAAGTTTTTATCACTTCAAATGAAAAAAATTTCATTTT
The DNA here is from genome assembly GCA_011634705.1 of Andricus grossulariae. NCBI lineage: Eukaryota > Metazoa > Arthropoda > Insecta > Hymenoptera > Cynipidae > Andricus > Andricus grossulariae. The sequence goes on along the minus strand of JAABKJ010007526.1, from coordinate 1,878 downwards.
CAAGAGTTCGATTCTTTTAATTGCAATGACATAGAAGCTTTTTTAATAGCTATCATGTATAAATCTTAATTTAAAATTACTTAATTGGAATATTCTAAATATTTATCATCCTAGGTCGAAAAAGAACGACTTTTTGGCCGCAAAACATGTAAATGCCTGTAGATTCTCGTAGTTGTAATTTTTTGTAAATTCTTGTAGAAAATTAATACTGCATTAAAATACAACAATATACATAAGAATACAAAAACAGGACAAAATTCGTCTCAATAAAAGAAAAAAGTTGTACTTTCCTCCAATCTTAGTTGTAATTTATTGTATTTATTTGTAAAGTCCTCTGAAAATAGTTGTAGTTTTCTGTCCTTTTTTGAAAACATTTTTCCACCAGGGTTGAATATAGTTCAGGCGCACCATGAACAGCTATCAGACAATCTCTTCTAGAATGACCCACCATTACAAATATCCAGAATTTGGAAAAAGCCTAGAGGAAACCTGAAGCGCTCCCTTAAAGTGTAAAATCTAAAGCCTCTAAAAATGTACAATTGTACAATGTACAGCTTCTCGAAAAGTCTTCAGAGTCGAAGCTATTAGCGATTCTTCCGGCGCGAAATTCTATAACCCGTTGTTCGCCCTCTCTCTCACTCTTATTCTCCTCGCTAGGTATCCATTTACTCGGTCGCACCTAAATGCTTTAGGGCCCGTTAAGGGTGGTTTTAATGGTCGTTTAAGGGGATTTCGGGCGGCGTAATTAGCGCCGCGTCGAAAAAAGTAAGTGTTACCGCTTGGTGTATTCGCGCGTTAAAGGTCCGGCGTGAGTCGCTGGTGACAAAGGGGGTCGGTTACAATTTACATTACAGTTACACGATTAGTTCTGGTTCCTTCTTTCGATGCTGCGCCCAGGGATTTTTACACTTTTTTTCCCAGGGCAGGAAAATCGCACCCCTATTGGTCGGGGTGGCTGAAACCGCGCCTCTGCTAATGGTCGTAATGGTATCATCTAACCGAGCTAATAACGAGCCCAGCGAAGGTGAATGGCGGACGCAAGCGGACCACGAGGATCCTTTTTCGAGTGTTTAGGGTACACTGGGCGTTTTTAGCCGATTCATGAATACAAGACCTCCCGCGGTGACGGCAGATGCAGACACCCGGTATGTAACGTGTTCACGAATACGAACTCATTGTCATTTCGTGTTTTGCCACAGAAGTGTCTTTTGAAAGGGGACACGCGGTAGCGTTATGGTGTAGACTTACGAGTTTGTTAGAGTTGTCAAAGACTACTTGAGAGCAGATATTGTCAAGCTGAATGGATGTATATGTTTTTCAATGATTCCGGGTTCGATAATGTGGATATACTGTATCAAATAGGCCGAAGGAATCACTGCCATGCTCGGCTTCACGGTTTTCGCACCATTGAAAAATGAAGGGCAATAAAGACTTCAAAGAAATTGTTTTGATGAACGGAAATTGCGATATGCTGATTTTGATAGGGAACATATCAATGAGGCAATTCGTTTGAATAAACATGACCAAATTTAGGGCTGATATGAATCATTAGCGTTATTATGTATACTGAAAAAAAGGTTAGTTGGGCCAACTATTTAGTTAGTGAGATATGGTAGTGCTATGTTATTAGTTCATACTGCTATTTGACTATTTGGCACAACAGTGACGATTCAATTTGTGCCAGCAGCTGAGAACATGATTGTCCCAACTGATAAAATAGTAGTACCGTATCTCATAAACTAAATAGTTGGCCCAAAAAACCATTTTCTTGGGGTGGACTTATGAGTTTGTTAGAGTTGTGAAAGACTACTTGAGAGCAGATATTGTCAAGCTGAATGGATGTATATGTTTTTCAATGATTCCGGGTTCGATAATGTG
>JAABKJ010007525.1:0-20895 GCA_011634705.1 Andricus grossulariae | reverse complement strand
TCCAACCGAGCAATTCACGCCTACCCCGAAAGGGAAACGGCTTAATGATATAATAATAATAATAATAATAATAATATCCGTAATTTTAAAAGCAGTATCTGCAACTCACCAAACTGTCCATAAGTAACTTTCAACCAAGGAGCTGAATTTTCAATTTGAAAAGATCAATTTTCAATCAAACATGTATTATTTCAAATAAAAACGATTTTTTACACAAAAAACAGTGAAATTTAACGAAGGACAAATTTTTAAGTAAATACATCATTTTTTCATCGGATAGTTAAATTTTCGAGTATGATGTATAATTTTCTACTAAAAAAAAAGAATCTTTAACAAAAAACATTAATTTTTAACGGAATTGTGGAGTTTTCAATTCAGAAATCTAAAATTTCAATCATAAATGGAATAGTTGAATTTTCAATTGAAGAATTAATTTTAAAACAAAAAATAAACGAATTTTCAACAGAATACTTAAATTTTCAGGCAAGGGAATAAATTTTAAACCAAAATTATTAATCTGCATCTAGAAAATTAGTTCTTAATAAAGTATTTCAATTTTAGAACAAATAGTTGAATTTGATCCTAGCGAATTTTTGAATTTTCGAGTCAAAAATAAGAATTTGCTACCAAATAGTTTAATTTTCAAGCTGAAAATGTGAATTTTTAACAAAAAGGTTCATTATCAACCGAAAAATGTTAATTTTTAACCAAAAATAATTAAAGTTCTTTGAAAAGAAATAATTTCTCAAACCATAAAAGACGAACGTTAAAAAAATGGTTAAATTATCAACAAACTTTTTAAATGTTAACCTCAATAATTAAATTTTCGTCCAAAAAGATTAATTTTAAACCTAGAAAAATGATTTTCAACCACAAAACGAATTTTTCATAAAGTAGTTTTGATATTCAGCTCTAGAGATCAATTTTCAACTAAAATTATGTGTCTTCAACAACAAAAAAATGAATTTTCAAGAAAATAGTTCAACTTTCTAGCAAGGATTTGAATTTTCAATCTAAAAATATGAATTTTCAATAAAAAATGTAATAGTGTACATTCCAACGAAAAGATATTTTTAATTTTTAATAAAAAACAATAACAGTATTTGAAACAATATGTCAAGTTTATATTACACTTTGACTTTATACACTTTCAACTAGACATTTCCAACTTTTATAATATTTATATTTCAAATTTAAACATCTTGACAGCTTCCAATTTTATTTTAGACCATTTTTACATTGTTTAATTTTTTAGTAAACTTAGTAGACTTAGTAGACTTAGTAGACATTGGACAACCACAAATCTTGATCCTTTTTTTCCAATTTTGAATTTTGAATATTTTCAACTGAAAATTTTGTAAATTTTGAAACTTTTGAATTTTAAATCACATGAATTCAATTTTTTTATTCAAATTTCGTAAACTTGAGGTTTTTAGATAAAAATAATTAAACATGTAGTGTATATGTCCATATTAATATTAAAATAGCCCACTTTGTCGTTTGTCAATAAAAGTCAACTACAAAAGATATTTGAGAAGATTTTCGAATATATATTAATCTATACTATTATTAAATATATATTTTTGAACATTTTTTGAAGATTCTTGATTCTTTCAGGATTTTCGTCATCGCGGATGACTCATATACGTTTAAAAAAACATACGAAAACCTCAATTTTACAAGATTTTACTTTCGTGATTGTTAATAAAACATCCACTGATTCTTATAATGTATGTTTTTCAAATTTTTTGTTATTTATGACAATATTAATAAAAATAAAAAATTTGAATTTGGTATCAAGGTTCAGTGATATTGTAAAACTGACCTATTTTAGATTTCATTATTTCTAAATAAATTAATAAATTATTTGTCTGTTGAAATGTATATGTTAAAATTTTATTTAAGAATTACTTATACCTTCTTACATTTTTATTTCAAAGATGAGGTTCATTAGCCTCTCGAACTAACCTCGAACTGTTGAGAAAGTTTCGTGTTTCACAATGAAAAAGACAAACAGATATCACAGAGTCTGTTTATTGATTAACCTGCCATAATTCATCTTGGAAATAATTAAAAATGTAACATCTTAGAAAAAACCAACGGTTATCCAAGGAAGATATAATATCTTCCTTCCTTCCGAAAAAAATCTACAAATAATAAAAGATATAATCTTTATGTTGTGATAAAAAAAAAGTTAATAACTAATTACATTTTTATTACAAATGTTCTGTTTATTACACTAACCCCGTTAGCAAACTTACCCATATCGACCCTAATTTGTATCTATTTTCTATTTTGAAGCTTCAAATTTAAGGAATTTAATTTCTAAGTATTTGATAAGAATCTTAGTTCTTAAATGCTTCTCATGTAAATTGTGTTTTATTTCTTCAGCGATTATAGATAAAAATTACTCAACCTAGAAAATTTTATTTTCAATTTAAAAATTCTTTATTTGAAGATTTTATCTATCTGGAAAGCATTATAATCTTTAGGGGCAGTGCGCAAATTACGTAGAGCCTTGAGGGGGGGGGGAGGTCCACGAGTTTCTATGTCGTCTTATATGAGGGGGGGGGGTACGTGGTAAAAATAACTCAATACTCAAGATATTTTCATGTCTGTGAAATTCTAAAAAAGAAAAGTTTAACAATATGGTGGAAAATTCAAATATTTAGTCGAAAGATGGACTAATTTGTTAAAAATTCATTTTTTTAGTTGAAGATTCCTCATTTTAGTATAAAACTTTATTTCTTGGGTAAATTTAACTATTTTTTTGAAAATTTGTTGCTTCTTTTTGGTTGGAAATTTAACTATTCCATTGTTTGTAGACATATATATTTTTTTAGTTGAAAATTCAAGTATTTGATTGTAAATTCGTTTTTTCTATTTTTTTTTGTAGAAAGGTAATCCTCTTAGATCAAAATTCAACAATTTGGTTGAAAATACAACGGTTGAAAACTAATCTGGTTTATTTGAGAATTAAACTGGTTTGTGGAAAATGCGTCTTTTTTATTGAAATCAACTGTTCTAAATTTTTAATTTAAATCTTTTTTGGTTAAAATATCAACTTTTACATTTTTTGTTGAAAATTTATGTTTTTGGTTAAAAATTAAGATTTTCAACTGGAAATTCAGCTATTGCTCTTTAGTAGAAAATGTATATTTTTTAGTTGAAAATTTCACTATTTCGTTAGAAATTTATGATTTTTGTTCAAAATTCTTTTTTTTTTTCTTTTTGTAAAAAATAAATTTGTTGGGTAAAAAATGCAACTGTTTGATTGAAAATTAATCCATTTAAGATGTGGATTCTAATTTGTATGTTAAAAATTTGTCTTTTTTATTAAGTTCAACAGTTTTTGATATAAAATAAAAATATTTTTCAGTTGAAATATTAAACATTATATTTTTTGGTAAAAATTCATCTTCTTAGATCAAAAATGCAACTACTTTGTGAAATTTTTTTTTTTTTGTGAAAAATTAATTTTTGTGTAGAAAATTCATATTTTCGGGTTAGAAATGTAACTCTTTTGAAAAAAACTCGTCTGGCTGGATGCAAAATTCAGCAGTTTTGTGAAAAATTCAACTATTTGGTGGAAAATGTAACTGTTTTGTAGAAAATTCGTTTTTTCATAATAAAAATTCAACTACTTAATTTTTGTTTCAAAATTGATCTTCTTTAATTAAAAAATTTAATTGTTTAGTTGAAAATTTATATGGTTTGTTGAAATTTTGTCATTTTTGGTATAAATTTATTCTTCTTGGTTAAAAATTTAACTGTTCGGTTCAAAATTAATTTATTTTGTTGAACATTTGTCTTTTTGGTAGAAACTAAATCTTCTTCATCAAAAATTCAGCTATCTGGTTCAAAGGTGATGTATTTTGTTGAAAATTCGTCTTTTTGGTAGAAAATTAATCTTCTTAGAAGAAAATTTATCTTTCATTTTTTTTTAAATTTGAAAATGCATCTCTATTGGTAGACATTTCTTCTTCTTTGGTTAAAAATATAATTGGTTGAAAATAAATCTGCTTTGGTTGAGGATTTAACTATTTTGTTGGAAATTGACTTTTTTCGTTGAAATCAACTATTTTTTTATTTAAAATTAAAATATTTTCTTATTAAAAATATCAGCTATTACAATCTAATACATTGTTTGTTAGGAATTCATATTTTTTGGTCAGATTTTACCAATACACTCTACCAGAAATCGTCTTACGTAATTGCTGGATAACCCCTAAATCAAACCTGGTTCAAAATTTAAAAAAAAAATTACTTATTTTATGCACGGTCTTTTATTACGTTCGTAATTATTAATATTTCAATCAATTAATCATTCAGTATTGAAGAGAAAAAATAAATTTTCCCACAGTTTGCTACTATTACTTTGGAACAATTAGAATTAGCCAACTAAAATTTGAAAACAAGTCCTCCGAGTCACTCTCCACAGTTTACTACTCTTCTTCACAGAAAAGGTTTGACAAAAAGTAAAATAAACGTATTTTCAATGCGACCAGATTTGGCCACAAATAGTCTCCATTTGAACCTTCCTCCTTTGTGTCAAATAGGCCCGTCAATGAATAAATCATGGAACCACAAAGTTCTGAGAATTAATCAAGATTTCCAAGACTCATGACTCGTCTCAACTCTCAACAATCTTGAGGTTCCGTCAGGGGCTAATGCTAACTTGTGTCTTGTAACCTATTTCGCAGCATTTCCTGGTAAATTTAGCGGCGGCGGTGTCAGTAATGAGATCCGCAAACCCTGGGAGCTTACCAGCAAATTAGCCACCTGGTAACCTAAACCAGAGATTATGACACCTTTGGATTTCAATATCGCCGCAGAGGCGTTGGACCGGTGCGGTGCTGGTGATGGGACCATCTGGTGGCACCGGCGAATGAACCTTGCTCTGCGAAGAGGATTTAGCAAAGCCCGCTAGGTGGTCCTCATGGACCCTTAAAGGCTACTTTTGCGCTGCAAGGCATCCGTTTTCCACCGCTCTGTAATCAGCGAAGCGTTGTACCCATTAACACAACCCAGCGCCAGTGAGTTCTCTTTAACGTCACGAATTTCAATAACGTTAAGTCCCCGGCCGCAAAAATTCACCAACCACCTCTAATGGTCCTACCGCGTTGCAAAAGGTGCTTCATGGTTTTGTGCTCCTTCGTAATGCCCGAAGCTCGCACCGCTAAGAGTTATAAAAATCTTAACAACTCCGACTCCTCCATTTTCTGCCGTTAACGCTGGGCTGAACTTTCACCAAAAAAGTGGTTTTAGACATTTGCGAAGACGTCAATCTTGGAGAAGGCTGGTGCTTCCGTGAAAATCAAATTTAACGCTTCTTTGGCTGATATTTCGGCAAATGAAGTAAAAAGGTAATAAAAGGCATTAAAGGGATATTGTCCAGGACCCCCAGATTCGAATTTCACATTTTTTGGTTCAAAAAGTTCTCAAGGGTGTATTGCTTCACCGTTTTGGTAGTCCTTTCGGGAGCTGGAAAAGGGGATGGACTAGTCATTCCGAATTCCCAGGATGACTAGAAAAACTTATGAAAAATATTTGACTACTCATCCCGAATTTCGGGACAGCGAGTCACGAGACACTTCCTTAAAAAAAATTAAAAAACCGCTGCAAAGTAGTTTGGTCGCTTTCATTATTTGGTGTATCTTTAATTGTGATAATTTCATGAGCACTGTGTTTCCTCATGGAAGATAGTTTCGTATTTATTGTATTTTATTTTTATTATGGAAAAGGGGATTTTTTTATTGTAAAAGAAGTCTGAGATGGGAAAGGGGATTTTGGATTGCAAAGGGAGTCTGAGGGAATGAACAAGAGGATTTTTTATTGTGAAAGGGGTCTGAGGGGATGCAAAATGCGGTTTTTGCGTCCGCCTTTTTTATTATTAACTCATTATTTATTATTATTTAGTGTTTATTATTCATAGGTAATAGACGGATTAAATATAGTGCAATAGATTGATTTGATCAAAACGAATTGTGATTGTTAAAATGTTGATGTATTTTAAAAAAGGAGAATTTTTTCGCTTATCAACGTTCAAAATATTGACAAATCTGTATATATCATAATTTTATTTGTTTATACAGACCTGTTAAGTACATTAATCGATTTGTTACAAACATTAAATAAATTTTAAAATCTGTACGTAGTACAACTTTACTTTTGCATAGAGTGTTTTAAAATACATTCGATTGATTTATCTTGTCAAAATGAACAAATTTGGTGCATAGTATGTTTCTATATTACTAATATTAAAAAAAATACTCATAAACAAAAAAATGTAAAATTTTAAAAATTCTTAAATTTGAAATTTTCTTATGGAGACAGCTACAAACATTGCATCGAATTACATAAATCTCGGAGTTTGAAAAAATCGGTTGACAGGGCCTGGAATTACTGCCAATACTGTGATAAAAATGTTCTCAAATATTTTGAATTTGTCAAATTCATTTTTTTTTGCTAGCGATACATATATAATTAATTAACCTCAATCTTTTTTGTTAAAAAGTATGTGTATAGTTAAATTTTATGTGTAAAATTTTTTCTTAAATATAATAAAAATTGAAAAAGTTCATATTTCATACGATCTTTTAGAAAAACGTAAAATCGAGAAAAAAAATTCTAATTTGATCCGGCTCTAAACTTTATTAATAATAGGCCTTATTTGGGACTACAATCCGTCCAAATTTTTATGAACATAGCTCGACTTATTTTAAATTTATTATAAAAAAAGTATTGTCAACACACACACACAAACACACGCACACAGGAACATTTTAAAAAACTCTATTTTTGGACTCCTAAGGTTTTCATAAAATGGAATTTTGAAATTGAGAGCTGTCTACATTATTATATTCATTAAGATTTACTCACAAAAGTATGCAATCAGTAAATCTACACTTACTCACGTAAATTTGTATTATATAACTGATTTTTTAATTGTTATAAACAAATTCAATAGGCTAGAATTTCAATTGTTAGAATATTTTTTCGAAAAATTGACCTTGACACACCTTTTCAACATTTAATCAATTGGTCCTTCATAGAAAGATTTGGAACGATGTAAATTTTCGAATTTGATTTTTTGAAATACCTAGACATAATTCATATATAAGGTTTCCTCAATTTTTCTTCTCAATTTCAAAATTGCATATTTTCTTGTTTTGGAATTTGAATAAAAAACTTTTGTAATTAAAATAATATTAGCCTTGATAGACGATAAACTTCAACTGAATTTGATACGACTTTATTATATCTGACTAATTACCATAATTATCAGTGACACTTAAAGTTAATGTTTCTTCGCCATCAGCCGAAATAGCTCAGTTGGGAGAGCGTTAGACTGAAGATCTAAATGTCCCCGGTTCAATCCCGGGTTTCGGCAAATTTTTTATACTTTTATGAAAATTATTAAATTAAAAATTTAATATATAAGATTGCACAATCGTAAGTCTTTTATGTAAAATTTAATTGTTTAAACAATTAGAAATAAGAAAAATAAAAAATTGTTTGAAAATTTTAACTATTTAACATATAGAACTAAAAAAATAACAAGAGTATGCTACTCAATATTTTTTGCAATACTAGCAAACTTTAAGGGCAAAAATAATTCTTAATGCAAAATAAAATTTTTGATTAAGTACTTATTTTTTAACTTCATTTGTTTATAAGGTTATGTAAATATAATTTTTCTAAGATTCTTGAGAAAACTCAACAAGATTTTTTAAGATTTCACATACGTTAAATTAAACTTTCGACGAAAAAGTGAATTTTCAACCAAATAGTTGAATTTTCAAGCAACAAAGATGAATTCTCAACCAAAAATGTAATACATAATTGATATTTAAATTAAAAAGATTTTAATTAAAAATGAAAAATACTGAAATTCATTCCAAAAGTCAAATTTTCAACCAGTTGGATTTTGAACTAGTAATGATATTATTTTTTTCCAAAAGAGACGAATTTTCAACAAAAAAAAAGATTAATTTTTGAGACAAGAAATATGAATTTTTAACCAAATAGTTGCCATTTTTTTACCACAAGGACCCACTCTAACAGTACAGAAGTAGATGCAATATTTTGTTACCTTCCCAGAAATGGTCATTTATATAAAATTTAATTCCCCATAAAGCAGATCTTAAATTTTACATACCATCCTGCATGAGACGATAAGCGCATTATGAGAGTTACATTCTCCCAGTTTAGAATGAATTTAACGTAAGACTTAAACTTAATTATGCAATCTCCCGTGAATTTAACTTGTGACTAAATTCAACAGGATATGCTCATCAAATTAGAATTGCTCGTAAATTTTTCGAAAACCTAATGGCCTCTTAAGGTTCGCAAATATTAAAAAGACAATTATTGTAGCAGTTAAATATTATCTTTCATCACAAATAAGGGCTCGTCCATAAAATGCATTACCAATTTTCGGGGGAGGTGGTGGGGGATTTCGAAAACTATGGTTGGAAAGAGGTGGGGGGGGGCAGGGGAAGTAACGTTATGAACTTAGATAACATTTAGTACGTTTCCTGATGATAAATTTTATAGAATTCTTCTTTTTTTCTCTGTTTTTAAGAAACATACCCTTTCTTCCCTTTTTCTCGTTTTTTCGAGTGGGTCACGTGACCGACTTCCTACCTTACCGACACTTTCCTTTATTTGTAAACTTATTTTCACACGAATGGCCACATCAAGTTGGAAATTTTGGATAATAAATAAGAAGATCTAAGAAACGCGGCTCTGGTCCTAAATTTTTATAATTATGAAAAAAGTTTTTTTTGTAAATAATTTTTTTTTGCTGTTTCCATAATTATAAAAATGTAGGAACAGAGCCGCGTTTCTTGGGGCTTCTTATTTATTATTCCAAATTTTCAACTTGATGTGGCTATTCGTGTGAAAATAACTTTACAAAGAAAAAAAGTGTCGGTAAGGTATGAAGCCGGTCACGTGACCCACTCGTCACATGGCCTTAAAGGAGAAATGAATTAATAGAACGTTTGGCTAAAAAATTATAGTATTTGGTTGAAAGTTTTATTATTTTGTTGATATTGCAACTATTTTGTTAAAAAGTCATCTTTTTTGGTCAGAAATTCAGCTAGCTGGTTGAAAGTTGAACTTCTTCGTCAAAAATTAATTTTTTGGTTGTAGATTGATCTCCTTGATTGAAAATGTAACTATTCCATTTTTAGAAAATTCATGTATTTTGTTAAAAATTTGTATATTTTGGTCGAAAATTAATCATCTTGGTTTAAAAAGCATCCTTTTTGGTTCTAAATTAATCTGGTTTTGTTGAACATTCAAGAATTTGGTAGAAAATTAATCTATTTGATTGGAAATTACCTTCCTACTTGAAAATGAATTATTTTTGTTTAAATTCAACTGATTTGTTAAAAATTCAATTATTTTAAAGAAATTTTAATGTTTTGGTAGAAAATTAACATTTTTGTTAAAAAATCGTATTTTCGGGTTGAAGATTCAACCTTTTTGCAGATAATTCATCCTTTCGGGTTTAAAATTCAACAATTTTGTTGGAAATTGATGTACTTTGTTCAAAATTAGTGTATTCAGGTAGAATATTAATCTTCTTGCTGGAAAATTAATCTTTTTGGTTAAAAATTTAACTATTTGGTTCGAAATTCATATTTTTTAGTTAAAATTTCAACTACTTGGTTGAAAATTGAACTAGTTTGTTAAACATTCATATTATTTTAAGATTCACCGTCTTGGCTGAAAATTTAACAATTCCATTTTTGGAAAATTAATCTTCCGCGTTTTTTTTTGTTAAGAATTTATTTTTTCAATTAACAATGTAACCTTTTCATTTTTGGTTTGAGATTGATATTTCTTTTTTTGAAAATTGATCTGTACTAGTCAAAGATACATGTATTTTGTTAAAAATTCGTATTTTTTGGTCGAAAATTAATCTTCTCCGTTGAAAATTAATCCTTTTTGGTTAAAAATGTAACTGTTTTCATCTAAATTAATCTGGTTTGGTTGATGATTCAAAAATTGATAGAAATAAAAGTATTTTGTTGAAAATTACTCTTTTTGTTTTAAATTCATATTCTTGGTTTAAATTTAAATGTTAGGTTGAAAATTGTTATGAAATTTCTTTTGGTTCTATTATTATGAAAATTTAACTTTTTGCTATAAAATGAACTTTTTTAAATCATACTTTCGGGTTGACAATTCAATCGTTTCATAAATAATGTGTCCTATTGGCTTTAAAATTCAACAGTTTTGTTTAAAATTTATTAATTATGGTAAAAATACTTATTTTTTGGCAGAAAATTAAACTTCTTGCAGGGAAATTCACCTTTTTGGTTCAAAATTGAACTATTTCGTTAAAAATTCATCTTTTTTGGTTAAAAATTCAACTACTTGGTTGAAAGTTCAACTACTTTGATAAAAATTCACATTTTATAAGATTCACGTCTTCGGTTTTAAATTTAACTTTTTAAATGAAAATTCGTTGTTTTTCTTTGAATAAAAACAAATTGTTTTTATCTGAAAATTTCACTATTCTATTTTTGGTTAGAAATTTATCCTTTATTATTCGAAAATTCAAAAATTTTGTAAAAAATTCATATGCTTGGTTGAAAATTGAATATATATTTCGACTTGAAATCCTAAGAGTTCAAATTTGTTTATATATATTGCATTAAAAATGGCATTTACAATAAATTTATTTGAATGTATTTATTCCTCCATTATTACCCAATTTTCATGAAAACTCGTTCTCTTTCCTATTCTTTGATAGAATTTTGGGCTAAGTTACTTTTCTGGGGGGGGGGGGGATAACCATATTTTATGGTTGACCCCAAAGAGCTAACACTAAATAGTTGAAATATACTTTTTTCATTCTTTAAAATTATTCCCTTAATCACCCGCATTTATTGTGAGTTTGCTCTTGTTTCGCACTCTTGCACACGTTTAGCAGGGGTGTAATTTAGCGTGAATTACGAGCGACGTCGTTAAGGCGAATAGTTTCGTACTTAATTGTGCAAAATTCGATGTTGGGGTACTTAAAAGCAGTTATCCTTCCTTGAGAAAGATAGTGTTATAAAAACCAAAAACCAAATTTTTTGGTTAATTCAACCAAATATGAATAATTTGCTATAGTAAAAATAATAAAAAAATCACTTTTAATCAGAAAAATACTCTTGTAAGGTGACATCAACACTTTCAAATTATCTAATAAATTCTTGTAAATATTATACATGTTTTAAAATGGGTATTTTTGAGAAAGTGTCTACACGTATCGAAAAAAATTGGCTATTTGTACGAAAATTTCAGTACAAATATCCCCTTTTCCAGCTCTATTTGTACCGAAAAGGCCGACTGTTCGTACTAAAATTTTAGTACCGTAGCAATAGCAACGACCTATCTTCAATCTAAAATTGTTAGATTTCAAAGATTATAATTTTTTTCCAAAATTTACGTTTTTCAGTTTTGCTGGAGTTTTTTTGACCAGATATTGACGTTTTTAAATAAAAATCATCGGATTTTGCAGGTTTATAATTTTTTAACAATTTTATGCTATATTAGCGTTTTACGCTAAAAATTTGTATATTGAATCAAAAATAATATTATACTTCAAACAAGATTTGCAGTTTGTTAACAGTTAGGTTATATAAACGACTTTCGCAAGAAATCGTTTATGTCAAACAAAAATCGTTAGATTTCGAAAAAGATTTGCAATTCTGAACAATTTATTGTTATTGTATTTTTCGTCCGGAAGCATTGGTATTTTTTTTAATAACAAATATTTAGATTTCAAATCAAATTTATGCTTTTTCAACAACTTCAGGTGCTGTTGGTGACTTGGTGTGTTTCATCTGAAATTAGTATTTTTAAACAAAAATGATTAGATTTTAATCCAATGATTTGTGTTTATTTATAAAATTGACAAGCTTGAAGAATTTCCGATTGTGTTAATTTTTTTAATTGGAAATTAAAATTTTTATCTTAAAATTATTAGATTTCAAGTAAGATTCAACATTTTTCAACACTTTTATGTTATGTTGGCGTTTTATATCCAAAATGGGTATTTTAAAACAAAAATCATTATAATGTTGACAAGATTTAAAATCTTTTAATAATTTTGGATCATGTTAGTGTTTTTCTTCTAAAATCGGTATTTTTCATTTAACAAAATTATATTTCAAAGAAGCTGCACAACTATATTTGACAATTTTAATATATTTTGGCGTATTACACCGGAAATCGGTATTTTCAGTGAAAACCCATTAGATTTCAAAGATGATTGCAAATTTTTGAACTAGTGTAGGTTAAGCTACCAGCTTTTGCTGAAATTATCGATGTAGATTTCAAAAAATTTGTACAATTTTTTAACAATTTAACGTTACGTTAACATTTTTCACCGGAAATCGGTTAGTGAAATTGTGTTAGTGTCTTTTGTCTCACATAGTTGTTTTTAGCATGACAATTGATATTTTGAAGAAGATTCAAAACTTTCTAACAATTTTAGGTTATGTTGGCCTCATACTCTGAACATCGATATTTTTAGTAAAGAATCATTAGGTTTCAAAGAAGATTAAATTTTGTATACAATTGTAGATTCAGCTAGCGGCTTTTACTGGAAATATCGATATATGTTTCTAAGAATATTTACAATTTTTGAATAATTTAAGGTTACGTTAACGTTTTTCACCTGAAATGGTTATTTTTAACAATAATAATTACATTTCTAAGAAGATTCACCATTGGGGACAATTTTTTGTTAATTTAGCGTTGTTATCAGAAATCATTTTATTGAAACAAAAATAATTCGTGATCAAAAATTAAACTTTTAGTTTCGAACAAGTTTGGTTATGTTAGTTTTTTTCGTCGGAAATTGGTAGGTTCGAACAAAAAATCCAATGGTGTTGTCTATATATTTTACAAAAGTATTAAATATTAATTCTGAATTTAAGATATCAGTTTTGATCAATTATCGAAAATATTTTCCTTGCCTTTAATTTTTTATTATTTCTGATAGTAGATACTATGAAATACATAAATTTTGCATTAATTTCTAATTTTATATTTTAATTTGCTCGAGACAAAGAAAATAATAAATAATATTTATTCATCCTAAATTTTATTTAATATAATTTCTGTTATCCAAAATTTGTATTAGACATAACTTTCAGTTTTCCGAATGTGCACATGACCGAATTTTCATTTGCACAAATTTTTATTTCTTTTATTTTACATTTATCCGTATTATAATTTGTCCCACAGCACATCCGGCCTAAAATAAAGGTACAAAATTCAAATGAAAAATTCTGGAATTGTGACAAATGGTAATTCGTGTAATTGAATATTAGGTTACAAAATTATTTGGGAAGATAAAAATGATTTAAAATGATAATTTAGATAAATGTAAAATATAACAAACAGGAATTTGTGCAAATAAATACTACGTTATGTTGTTATTAGGTCTAGAAATGAATTTGGTGCCTTTACTTTTATGTCTTGTAACTCTTGGTTAAACTTGAAATTTTTCCCGCCCTAAAGTAGTTTAAAAGGGCGAACCTCAAGCTTTGAAACATAATATACAGTGAAACCTGGATTTAGCTTCCCTGGATTTTGCCCTTCTGAGAATTGACGCCGCGCCGTGGGGGACGTGAGAGGCGTTAGCGGGGGAATGTGCGATGTGCACTCAGGCGTGACAAAACAGAGAGAGAAACAAGAGGGAGATAAAACAGGAGAGAGACAAAATAGTTCCGAGTCTTTGGATTTAACTTCAAGCTCAGCCCCAAAACCGGCGCTAAATCCAGGTTCGACTGTAATAGGTAGCGGTCTTGCGGACTTTACCTTAAAAATTATTAGTGAATGCAGTGGTGTCCGGCAAGGAACTTTTGAGACACTGCATTCTTTTTGTATTCCAATTTTTAAAAAAATGCAGCTGGGGCGACCGAAAGAATCTGATCAGACAGATTTTTCAATTTGAATGCAAATGTGTCTAAATGTGTCTCAATTGCTCTTTTTCGGACGCCATTGTATTCACTAATGATTTTTGAGGGAAACGGAAAATCATGGCAAATAAAAATTCTGAAAAATAGAAATTATATTTAATAAAAATTAGGATAAATAAATATTGTAGTGAATAGAAAGTCAGATATGTGAAAATTATGCCAAGTGAGGATTCGATATAATAGAAACTATTATAACTGGTAGTTAGGACAAATAGGGGCTATATGAGTTGAAAATTGGAAAAAATAAAAATTGTGACTAATGGCTGTGCAGCAACTTGATTTTCGGTCAAACGAATTTAGGGGAATATTCATGTGCCTCATAAATTTTGTGGTCAGAAAAAATCTTTGCTAACTCTGCCATTATTACCCCGATTTTGAACCCCATCCTTGAAGAATTGATATTTGCCTACAAAGGGTAAGAAATTGGGATTTAGGAACGATATTTCTTCGCAGGTTCTCCATAATCGCGGAGGACCTTGTCGTTATTAATAATAAAACGACCCGTAGGCAAAAGATCGTCAGTCTGCATTGTTACTGGCGAAATTAATTCATGATAATTATTCATGTTTAGCAAACAAAGTCTCAAATTGTAGGGGCTCGGCGGAGCAGAAAAGGACTTTGTACCACGGATGGCGGCGTTCTCTCGAATCAGAGTCCTTCCCATGAATCATGGGATTTAGAAATGAATTAAATACCGTCGCTGGGCCGGTTCAATTCGAAACGCGTTTACTCGTCCAGAATGGACGGTGCCGGTGGTCCTAACTCGTATCTCGCATAGAAGGCAATGGTCATTGTGAACTGCTCCTCCAGCTCAAATTCACCCTCCCCCTCTTCTTCATTTGCTCTCTTCCTAAACGCGGTGGATCTTTTTATAACCGGCTTTGCTCACTCGCAGGTGGCACTACTAAAGTGGTTCCACAGGACCACAATGTGGGACTATCGCGAGGATTGTCCTGCAATTGCTCCACCTGAATAGTTCTCTTTTTTATCCCTTTCTATCCTTTTTCTCTTTTAGGGGACGCAATTCGCGTAATCGAGCTTTGATCGGACTCGAAACGAAATCCAAGGGCGATTCACCAATTAATGACCTTGAATAGAAGGCCTCCTGGGAAAAAATATAAAAAGGGATAGATAATTTTGCAGGAGACGATGCCTATACTGTCATGAAAAGCAAGAAAGCGGTAACTACTTTTGGGGTTTCTCACAGGATTCGTAACTGTTTTCTATTCAAATATATTGGAAACAATTGTAAATCGGGGAGCCAAATCCTAAATAAAGTTACCGCTTTTTCGTTTTTGATTATTTACATTCTCTTCTCATAAGTCTATCTCATAAATCTAGCCTCTCCTATTTCTTTTTATCCAATTTATATTTCCGTTAGCTATATCCTATTCTATCAATTTCTATCCTATTTCTCTTTCCAATAATTTCATAATTTTTTAAGTAGTTTCATCACCTTTTTTCTACTCCTATTAGGAAGCATTTTATACTTTTCTATCCCTTTTTATTACATCTATGATTCCAAACATTCTATCATAAATGGAAGCGGAAATATAATAGGTGAGGAATAGATACATGGGAAGAAATGGGTTCAGAATACTGTAATGGATTTAATATCAGAGGTCACAGTCCGTCTCCTTTTTTACTTAATCAACCTTTCCGCCCCTTTTTCCCTTAAATTTCAAAAATCCCCCAAGAAACTTAAAATCTAGAATTGTAACCCCATTTCCCCTCTTTTTTTACAAGGTTTTTGATTCATGTTTTAAAATCTTAAACAGAAATTAGGGACGTTAGAAAACAAGATGGTTTGAAAGAGATTGTTTTTGATGATACGAATATCAAATATTTCCTGAACGACTTATTTGCTAATTTTGTAGATTTTAAGAACATCGTTAACCGCGAAGCAGTTGCTAACGATTCAATCGAGAAACTTACCCCGAAAGATAAATCAATTCTGTAGTTGTAATAAAAAAATAAGGAGATTTTTCACGAAAATAGGCAAAACATTCTTTTAACCACAACACAAAAATTATTATAATAAAATTAATGTTTATACTATAATTATTTCAAATTTTCAACGCTTCAGGTTGAAATATCAACCAAGAAGATGAATTTGCAACCAAAAGTAATAATTTTCTACTAGAAATAGACGATTTTTGAACTAAAATATTGTTTAACAAAATTTTCAACAAAGTAGTTCCACTTCTAACGCAATAGTTAAATTTCCAAACAAGAAAGATGATTTCATCCAGAAAACTTAATTTAAAAATCAAAATTTTTTAATATTTTTGTTTCAAATTGGATAATTCTACAACATAGTTCAATTTATAACCAAAAAATACGAATTTTGAAATAAATAATTACATTTTCAACAAAAAAAATATTTTTCAACTAAAATGATGAATCAATAACCAAAAAAATGATTTGTCAAGCCGGAAAGAAGATTTTACGACAAATGAGCAGTTGAATGTCAATCGGAATGGATGACGCTTCAATGAAATTTTTGATTTTTAAAGCAAATAATTGAATTTTCCACCAACTAACACGATTTTAAACCATTAGAGGTGAATTTTCGACAAAATACACTGGAACTTGGATTTAATTAGTCCGGATATACTGCGTTCCGAGAATTGATGCTGCTCCGGTTTCATGATGAGAGGAGCCATGCGGCTCTGACTGTTTTGAATGAATTTTCAAACAAAAAAGATGATTTCATGCAGAAAACATGATTTAAAAATTAAAATTTTAGAATAATTTTGTTTTAATTTTGATAATTCTACAATATAGTTCAATTTTCAACCAAAAAACACGAATTTTGCACAAAATAATTACATTTTTAACTAAAATAATGAATTTTTACCAAAAAAAAGAATGTTTTAAAAAATAGTTGATTTGTCAACAAACTCGTTGAATTTCCAAGCCGGGAAAACACTTTCAATAAAGTAGATACATTTTCTACCAAAAAAATAATTTTTCAACTAAAATGATGAATCTATAACCAAATAAATGATTTGTTAAGCCAAAAAGTAAATTTTCCGACAAATAAACAGTTGAATGTGAATCGAAATGGATGACGTTTTAATAAAATTCTTGATTTTTACACCAAATAATTAAATTTTTCACCAACTCACACTATTTTCAACCATAAAAGATGAATTTTCAACAAAATACACGAGAACATGGATTTAATTAGTCCGGATATATTGCGTTCCGAAAATTGATGCTGCTCAGGTTTCATGGTGAGAGGAGCCATGCGGCACTGACTGTTTACGTTTGGACTGTCTGAATTAATTTGAAGGCCATTGCAAGCAATTCCTGGAACAAGAATTAAATCCAAGTTCCAGTGTAATTTATTTTTCAATCCAAAAAGGTTTTTCGTTCTAGAAACAAAAAAACATTAACCCGATTGTTAAATTTTTATGCCAAAGAATGATTTTACGAAATTCCTGATTTTTTAATCAAATAATTAAATTTTCAACCAATTAATTTAATTTTCAACTATAAAAGATGAATTTCCAACAAGACATTTATAATGGTTGATATTTTAACAAAAAAATGTTTTTATTTAACATAAAAAATAGTTGAATTTGTCCAAAAGAGACGTATTGAAAAAAAAATTGATTGCTCAATCATAACAGATTTTTTGTTTAGGAAACAACATCTTTCAACTAACTTATAAATAATTTTAAGCCACGAAAGATGAATTTTCAACAAAAAATATAATAGTTGATATTTTAACTTAAAAATGTTTTTATTTTACATAAAAAGTAGTTGAATTTGTTCAAAAGAGACGAATTTTCAACAAAATAATTGATTTTTCAATCGAAATAGATTTTCAAGTCAAGAAGGAAAAAAGTTTCAACAAAATTCTTGAATTTTAAAGCTGAAAATATTATGTTTTAACATGAAAGTTATGTTTTAACATAAAAGTTCACTTTCAATGTAATAATTGAATTTTCTACAAAAATAGTTGAATTTTCAATAAAAAAGGATGGCTTTATAATATAATTGTTGAATTAAAAAAAAAAGCATTCAACCAAATAATATAATTTTTCACCAAAAGAGATTAATTCTCAACCAAAACTATATTAGTATAGACATTTCAACCAAAAAAATGAACTTTCAATACAAAATAGTTGCATTTTCACATTGGGTTCCATTATTTCAGTTCGCATTTAAGTGGAAAAAGTTGATGAGAATAAGGAATCAAGATCTATCTACCGATGAAAATAAATTTTTTTTAAAGTGAAACATGAACCTTTTCTCAATTTTGTTATATATCTAATTTGCAATCTGATCTTCTTGAATTTTTATCTTGTGTATTTTTATATATAGAAAGTGCTGAAGTGTTCAAGAGGTTTTTTAAAGCTAGCTAAAAAAATTTAACAGAAAAATGACTAGAAAATATGTCAAAGAAAAAGCGATTCTGTTCGAGGGCACTTTCGTTGAATATCTACGAGATATCAATATGATTTAAAAGGTTTTTGAGTAATAAATGAAGCCCCTTTCAATCCTCCTTTTTTCGAAAACCATTTCATTTTTTATCCAAAATTGATCCAGTGAACCGCTGTGATTCCTGTAATATGCATAGAATATATGAAATGCACTTTAAATTGAATTTAGTAGAAAGATTAATACCTCTACAAAACAAACCTACCCAGGAAAAAAGGATTGATTGAATGGAAATGAATTTAATCGGAGAATTTAAGAATGTCGATTCAATCGGTCATCATATAACCACCACTAATTCAAGCAAATTTTCTTAAATTATTTGTATTATTATTATTTTTTTTTTTAATCGAAGTCATCAGGACGAAATTCGCAGGTTCAGTTTCTCATATTTCGGCTGTTCGGTGACCGATTGAAATAAATAATATTCGCGTGAATCGGCATTCTTAAATTCTCACATAATTACCATTTAATCGATTCTTTTTTCCTAAGTAGAATACCATTATTGGAAAATGTACATGATGAGAAAGAACCTATTAGATCTATAAAGATACTTTGATTAATTTAATACTTTTGATAAATGAACTCGATCAATGATATCGCAATTTAAATTTCTCGTGACTATGATCAACTCTGATAATAATAGAGACTATAATTGTCTTCTGCTCTAGAATCAAGGTCGAGATTTCAATGATCCAAAACTCATTTCGCAGAGTCACGACTGAAGACAGTCATTTTTCTATCTCAACAGGGCATCAACAACATAAGACACCGGTAATAGAAACTAATAAGGAAGTCGAATCCCTTTCGGTTATCCTATCCGAATCGACTCATTGTGGTCAGCTGAGGTAATGAAACTCCAATGTTCCAGGAACTTGTTCTCCTCGCGCGAGGGGACCGATAAAAAAATCTGGCGTTTCCCGCCCGCCAAATTAGATTTTGATTGGATCAGACTCAGCTCCAATTAACCAAGACCCAGAGGATTAAGAAGCTTTTATTTTCTAGAATCCAAGCCATGCTTTCTCAATTGGACACACGAGCACCTAATCCTCTTTGATGAATTTTGTCCGTCTAACGAACCAAGAACCATTACAAATCGGGAATTTGGGAAGAGGGCATTTTGTTAAGAAGGAATAAAAATTAAGAGAAATAAATAAGGAGTCATTTATAAACTACGTTACCAGCTTTTGGCTATTTTTGACACCCCATCCCCACCCCCGTCCCGAGTAGTTGACGACCATAGTTTTTTCTTAACCCTACACCCGCCAAATTAATGTGGATCATTCGCTAAACACGAATTTCACGTTTATTCTACATTTTTTTGCATAATGAATCAAGAACAATTAAAAATATTAAAATATCAGACTTCGCAGGTCAAAATTCTCTCAAAACTGGGTCAATAGGGCGATTTTTCACGAAAATAGGAGAATAAATTCTTTACAATAAAATTAATGTAAATACCATATTACATTTATTATGAAGAATTTGAAATTGTTAGGATTTCAAGTCGAAAAACATTGCATTCTCAACATAATGGCTGAATAAAAAAAATGATAAGTGTTCTACCAAAAAGTATAACTTTCAAGCAAAAAAGATTAATTTTCAACAAAATAGTTACATTTTCTGCCAAACAGATGAATGCTTCACAAAAAAAAAAAGAACTTCGAACAAAATTCCTAATTTTTCAACAGAATAATTGAATTTTGAACCATTTGATAAAATTTACAAGCATGAAATATGTATTTTTAACGAAAAATGTAATTGTTGATATTTCAAACTAAAAACATTTTTATTAAAAAAAGGAAAGACTTGAATTCTTTCAAAAGAGACCAATTTTCAACAAAAACATTAAATTTTCAACAAAATAGTTGATTTTTCAATCAGAAAAGGTTCCTTAGTTAAGAAAAAAATGCAATCAAAGTGTTGATTTTTTTAGCCAAAATACGAATTTTCAACAAAATAGTTGAATTTTCAATCAAGAAAGATTTTTCAGTCAAGACATAACAAAAATTTAACCAAATTGTTAAATTTGCGAGCGAAAAAGACGAATCTTCTACAAAAAAGTTGAATTTTTACCCCAAAAATGTAAATTTTGAATGAAACAGTTGAGTTTTCAACCCCAAAATTCAAATTTTAAACAAAACAGTTAAATTTTCAACCTATAAAGGTGCGTTCAACCAAATGGTCGAATTTTCAACAAAATAGTTGAATCCTCAATCAAATTCACCAAATAGAGGAAATTTCAACAAACGATATTAATTTAGTACCAAAAAATATGAATTTTCAACAAAAGCATTAAGTTTTTTATCTTAAAAGTCGAATGTTTTAGAACGCAACTGACTTTTAAACCGGGAAAGTTGAATTTTCAACAGAAAATTCTTCTTTATTCATAATGTGTCCCCTAAGGGTTTACATGACTTCCATTTCTTACAATACTTCTGTCTACATATTT
>JAABKJ010007524.1:0-20895 GCA_011634705.1 Andricus grossulariae | reverse complement strand
TTTTTTCAGTGACTCACAGCCATTCAAAGTTAAGTATTCTGAAATGATCATAGGATTATTATGCTTTTTCACATTTCAATCGCCCGGAAATAATCGCTAATCATCTGAAAATTTTGAAACTAGGTATCAGTATTGGCAAAACCTTCACCTGCAACATGCATGTTGTCTCATATTTTTAGAATTTTTTTTTAATGAGATTTTCATGAAAATCTGCACAAAAATCGAGCTTCTTACAGAAATTCCCTGACTTTTTTTTTTTACAAATCCCTGACTTTTCCTGAGCAATAAAATTTCCTGTCTTTTCCCTGATTTCCAACTTTTCACTGAAAAGCTTTTCCCCACGGCCCCCCACGATGAAAGAATACTATAATTTCTGATGTTTCTTATTCTTACCGTAGGAGAGAAATTTCGAAAGGGAGACCTCTCTTTTAGTAGGGAGATGTGTGTATTTAAATGAAAAGCCTTTAGGCCTTAGGGGGTTATATGGTATAAAATTAGTACGGCTGAGAATAGAGGTTCCCAATCTAACTTTGGGAATTTGTATTTCACGTTCACGTGACTCACAGTAACAGCCCAAACTGCGTATGATCATTCCCATGCCTAATCTTAGTTTCTTGACTATGCAGCGTGATGTCATTTCCAGGCAGGCTCTTTTGTACAAGCGATAAAAATGACCCTAGCCATTGAAAATAGACTTTGAGAAATCAAAGAGATAATTCAGAAAAAAAAGCCGCAGAGGAATGTGATGTAATTCCAATGTAAGAAAGAGAAACTTCTCTTATGATGAATCACTGAATTCCTAAGCATCGTAAAATGTTTATCACTCATAATATCCTCATTATTCAGAAATTAGTAATCAACATCGAAATTTCAATTTCAAGAAACAAATCTAAATTGCATTTACAAAGTGTATATTAATTTCAAATAATTATTTTAATAACTGTGGCTGCTCTAACTTGTTGGGTGACAGTCGGTCAGGGGAAACCTGGAAATCAGGAAAAAGTCAGGGAAATTTATATTGGTCAGAATAAGTCAGGGATTTTGAATATAATCTTGCAAAAGTCAGGGAATTTCTATAAGAGGCACTTTTAATAACTGTCAAGGATAATAAATTTAAAATTTAAACATTTTAATTTGAAATTGTTTTATTATGTTCATAAAACATTCGATGTTAAAAATGTGACAAAATTAAAATTCTGCTCTATGAATATTAATGGTCAGGAAAAATGAAAAATTGGTTAGGGAAAAATTACAGAATTTTGCAAATGAAGATTGCGCCCACTCTGATATAATATTCTTGTTTATATTTATATTCTATTTCTTTTCCTTACAGTTGCTTCCTCCTGACGATTATATTTTTTGTTAAAATTTTTATTATTTGACTGAAAAGTCAACTAATTTGGTAGAAAATTAACTTGTTCGTTGAAAATTCATATTTGGCGTTGAAAATTAAACTAATACAATCTTTTTAGTTGAAAATTCATCTTTTTTTAATTCGTCTTTTCAAATAAAAAATTCATCTGTTTGTGGTAGGAATTTCATCTTTTTTTTTTGTTGAGGATTCAACTAATTTCTTTGAAAATTCATCTTTTTTGGTTGAACTCAACTGTTTTTTATTTAACATAAAAAATTTCTGTTAGTTAAAATATCTACTATTACATTATTTGTTGAGAATTGATATTTTTTGGTTGAAAATTTGATTACTTGGTTTTTTTAAACACTTTGTTAAAAATCATTTTTTTTCTGATGAAGATTCATTATTTTAGTGCAAATTCATTTCGCTCGTTGAAAGTTTAACTAGCTTGATTCAAAACTCTTTTTTTTTTTGTTGAAATTTAATTTTTTTAATTGAAAATGTAACTTGTCCAGTTTTGGGTGAAGACTGATTTTTTTATTATTTTAGTGCAAATTCATTTCGCTCGTTGAAAGTTTAACTAGCTTGATTCAAACTCATATTTTTTTGGTTGAAATTTAATTTTTTAATTGAAAATGTAACTTGTCCAGTTTTGGGTGAATACTGATTTTTTTATTGAAAATTCAACTCCTTGGGTAAAAGTTGAGCCACTTTGTTAAAAATTTATTTTTTGGTTGAAAAATAATCTTCTTGGTTGAATTTTTCTCTTCCTCGTTTGAAAAAAACAACTGTTTTACAGAAAGTCCGTCTTTTGGTTTGAAAGTTCAACAATTTAGATGAACTTTTTTCATTTTTGCCTGAAAAATCTTTATTTGTTGAAAATTCGTCTTTTTGGTTGACAAATTCAACTTCTGTGTTGAAAGTGGAACTACTTTGTTAGAAATTCATTTTTTTGGCTGAAGATTCATTATGAAAGATTAAACTATTTTGTTGAAAATTCGTCTTTTTGGTAGAAAATTAATATTTGCAGAACGAAAATTCAACTGTTTTGAAGAAAATTTGTCTTTTTGGTTAAAACGTTCTCTTTTTTTATTAAAAGTTGAATTACTTTGTTAAAAACTCTTTTTTTTTTGCTGATTCATCATTTTAGTTATAGGTTATAGGTTGAATGTTCAACTATTTGGTTAAAAATTCAACTACTTTGTTGAAAACTCAATTATTTCGTTAAAAATTCAATTGTTTGGTTTAAAATTGAACTATTTTGTTGAAAATTGTTTCCTTTTTGGTTGAAATTTCAGCTATTATATTTTTTGCTGAGAATTCATCTTTTGGTTGGAAATTCACCTTTACAGGAAGAAAATTCCAGTTTTTTGTTAAAAAATCAACTCTTTTGTTAAAAATTTAATTATTTTGTTTAAAATTCGAGTAGTTTCATGAAAATTCATCCTTTCTGGTTGAAAATTAAATTATTTTTTTTAAATATTCGTCTATAAGGACAGAAAGTTCGTCCTCTTGGATAGAAAATTCATCTTTTTTTGTTGAAAATTTAACAATTGGTTCAAAAATTCAACTATTTTGTTAAAAAGTCATATTTTTTTGTTTGAAAATTCAACTGTTTTGTTTCAAATGCATAATTTTTAATAATTTAATTTTAATTTTAAATTGTTTTCTTCGGTTTATAAAAGATTCTATGTTAAAAATGTGACAAGATTATAATTCTGGTCTTTGAATGTTAATGGTCAGGGAAAATTCAGGAAATTTTGAACACGAAGTTTTGCGGCCATCCTGACATGGTACCCGTAGGAAATTAAATTCGATTCTTTTTTAAAAGCAAAGTACAGAGAGCCCGTCAACACGTCTCGATCTTTCGACTCACTTTATATGATTCACAATAGACTCTTTCAACGAGCCCTCAACGAATCCCTGGGTGTCATTCGGAGAATGTCTATTAGTCTCTTCCATGCGGGTCATAACCATGGGTGATGTAGGGTGTCGATGCCCATGCCATAGGATCGCACATTCGAGTATATACTGATGCTCTGACTGCCAATTGGGTTTTAATAGACACTCCGAGCTAGCAAGTGGCATTTGCCGTATCTTTAAGTTCGCATCCGTCGATAAAAGAGGCTATTTTCGTGCATTGTGACATACATTGATCGATAAACGTGACAGACATCTGAAATTATGCGACAATATGCTTCGGTCTTTCAAAGTTTAAAGTTTAAACAGTGCCGTGTTTACACCAGAGGCCAAACCATTGAAAAAGTGCGGCCTTTTTTAGGTGCGACACGGCAATTTAATTTTTTTTTACAAAATTGAAACAGGACGACCAATTTTAGGGGGTCCTTAGGGCGGCCTGAGAACTAAATCCGGCTCTGCTTTTACGTGGAGGCCGCAGGTCAGGGAAAACCTAGAAATCAGGGAAAAGTCGGAGATCTTTTTGAATATTATTGGTCGGGGAAAAATTGCGTGATTTTGAAAATGAATTTTGCGCCCCATCTGATATAATATTGTTGTCAATATTTCATTTTCCTTGAATTACTTTTTTTTTTGTAGTAGTTTCTTCCTCCTGAAGATTATATTTTTAGTTGAAAATTTAATTATTTGGTTGAAAATTTAAAAATTTTGTTAAAAAGTCATCCTTCTTATTTGATAATGCAACTGTTTTGTTGAAAATTCGTCTTTGTTGGTTCAAAACGCAAGTATTTTTATGTCAAAATTAACTGTTTTTTATTTGAAATTAAAATATTTTTTGGTTGAAATATTTGATATTCCATTTGGTTGAAAACTAAACTACTTGGTTGAAGGATGAACCACTTTGTTAAAAAAATAATTTTTTGTTGAAGATTTATCATTTTAGTTCCAAAATAATCTCTTTGGATGAAAATATATTTCTTTTTTTGGTTGAAAATTAATGGTTTTGACTGAAAATTTAACCATTCCATTTCAAGATTCATCATTTTAGTTGAAAATTCATCTCTTTAATTGAAAATTCTTTTTTTTTTTAATTTTTAAAACGTTAGTTTTCCACTTTTGGTTAAAGATGGATCTTCTTTCGTGGAAAATACGTCTTCCATGGTAGAAACTGATCTTCTTAGTTACAAATTTCCTCTTTTTTTGGATAAAAATGCTACTTTTTGGTTGAAAATATATATTTTTGGGTTGATAATAATTCAACTGTTTTACGGAGAATTTGTCTTTTGGCTTGAAAGGTCAGCAATCTGGATGAACTTGTTTTTTTTTTTTTTTTTTGCAAATTAATTTTTTTACTGAAAAATCAACTTTGATATTTTTGGCTGAAAATGTATGTTTTTAGTTGCAAATGCAACTGTTTGATTAAAAATTCACGTATTTAATTGAAAAATTGTATTTTCTGGCAGAAAATTAATCTTCTGGGTTGAAAATTCGTCTTTTGGTTTTGAAATTCACATTTTTTTATAGAAATGTAATATTTTTTGGTTGAAATATCAACTAATACATTTTTGTTTCCGTTGTTATTGTTTCTACCGATATGTATTAATACTATTAAAGTAATAATATGTTTTTCAGTCTGTGAAATTAAATATTATATTTTTTGTTGAGAATTCATCTTTGTAGGTTGAAAATTCAAGAATTTAGTTAAAAATTGAACTAATTTTTTTAAATTTAATTATTTTGTTGAGAATTGAACTATGTTCTTAAAAAGTCATATTCTTTGGCCCAAAATTCAATTTTTTGTGTGGAAAATTTATTCTATGGATTGAAAATTCAGTTTTTATGGTAGAAAAGTCGTCTTTTTCAGTCATGTCTCATGAAAGGAGAATACCTCAATCGAAAGTCGAATTTTCGATTACTGATATGATGAAAAATTGTATGCAAGACTCGTGCAATCGTTGCCTTTCGACCCTCCTCACGCAATATACTATTTCATCGCGCCTCTATTGAAACTTCGAGTTTCGATACCTGTAGAGCGGGTTGAAACACGGTGTTTGCATCCCTAAGGTGGAAACATTTGGTTTCGACCCTTGGGATACAAACACCGTGTTCCAGCCCGCTCTACAGGTACCGAAACTGGAATTCTCAATAGATTTGCTATGAAAAATAATACGCATTACTCGGAATGTAACATACTATTGTTTTGTATGAAAAAAGTTTTAAAATCACGAAAAACTATTACTTTAATGATAATTTTTGTAGTTTAATTTTTTCTTACTGTCGTTTCTTAACAATTAAAAAAATGGTTAAATGTTAATAAGTCGCGGCTTATTTTTTCAAGGAAAACTTTCCCTACAACTTTACTGCTTCCAGTTTCCTTTCAAAATTGGAAACAGCAGAGTTTTAGAGAATATTATCCCCAAAACAATACGCCATAATTTATTGAAATTCAACCAATTTTAAAATTGATAATAAGCGTTACTGAGAAAAATTCAATTGCAAAAAAATATTGCTAAAATAATTGTTTTTGGTAAGTTTTAAAATTTTTTCATTAAAACTAATATTTTTTATTTGAAATTACATTATCAGTAATATTATTTTGGTTCTTAAAATCATAGAAATACTATTTCTTCAGGAATCTGATTTTTGGCACGACACTAAGGGAAAATGAAAAACTGGTCAGGGAAAAAGTCAAGGAATTTCGAAAAAGAATTTTTGCGGCCACCCTGTTTTAAAGATAATATCATTTTAATTCGAATAGAAAAAAGTGTTTCTCTGTTTTGAAGATAATATGATTTTAATTCGAATGGAAAAAATTGTCTCTAATGATAAAAGAAGTAAGAATTCCCTTTGTTTTATCGCGTTTTGTAACAAGTGTGTGAATTACGAACTGAGCGAAAGGAAATTTCGCAACACGCAGCACTGACTCTCCGTACGTAAATAATTATGCTGATCAAGGCTACACAACATGTGTAACTACTAACTTTAAATGTAAACATATAGTTGAAGATACATATAGAGTAGACTCTCACAAAGCTCTTTTTCCACAAAGCGCCTTTTATCGCCAAGTACCTCTCCCTTCCATTACCTCAAAATTCGGTAAGCGCCTTGATCATGGTATTAGATGCGCGTGCGCGAGACGATATTCAAAATAATAATCCGCCAATACGTCTCAGAGGTATTTCCCGCCAAGACTTAGGGGCGTGGTTTAACTAAGCGGGCGCTTAGTGAGGACCTCGGTCCCGAGCACTGGGCACTTTGTGAGACCATCATTAGTCGAAAGACCTGGAAAAAGTAAACTGAGGCAATCCTGAAGATAAAAGCTCTGCCTCCTTTAAAACTTTTCTTTAAAAAAAGATGCAGAAAACTTTGAATGCAAAATGTACGAATTAATTAAAAAGCTGGAAGAAAACAAATGGTAAGACTTGCCAGTGGGTCGATAGTTCTCTCAACATATCACATGTTTCAAAATTCATACTGGGTGCACGTGATTTTGTTTGATAAATCAATGTCTGGTTTCCTGTATTCTGCAAATCTCTTCTAAGCGGAGATGATGACCTTGCTACACTCATTCTTTACGAGGTCCAAGGCGGATTCCCTGCTTCTTTTGACAAACGATACCACTTCCTGCTGAGAGCATACATGGATTTTCCAAAGGTCGCTTATGCAGCAAACGAGAACGAGGTGGTAACGCTACATGGCAGACAATTTCAGAAAAATCCATCTTGATGGAAAATCAAATAGCACCATATTTTGTGGCATTTTAGAATACTAATTGAATGAACATGGTGGCCGTTTTTCCCGGTTCGCAAAGTCAAGAAAAAGAGTTAAAATAAAACTTATTTTAAATCGCATTACCGATTAATTTGATATAATCAGTGAATACCTAAAATATGTACATTAACGTAGCACTGATAAACCAAAGTACCGTGCACCCTTGATCGAACTCTAATTTTCCAACATCGCCTCATTTCGAATTCCGCGATTATCGGAAAATTAATTCCCAAAACGAGGGTAGTTGTACGTGCGGTGTGCATCAGTGTTTAATAAAACCATCCAAAGTTTGGAAAGTCAGGAAGTGCTTGCGAAATAGGCGGAAAGGGCAGCGTGATGATGCACTTAGTAAATTGCACTCTGCCTCGGCGCCATATTCCAATTAAGAGAATTATTATAGAACGACGTCCCGCTTGAACTGAGTGCAATAGTGCATGGATATCAAATGGTTAATTCGCTTCCGTAAAACGAGAAAAGTTGTTTCTATATTTTATATGTATACTATTTTTCAGTCCATTCCACATGCTTCAAATCAATTTCCGCTGTATCAATATCACAACAATACCCCGTTTCACGACAGATTCTGGGATTTTTAGTATCCAATGCGTGATATTGAAAGGATTTTTGATAACATATGGGACCCAGTTTCCAAATCGTACTACCAAGGTTATAGGTCTTGTTTAATCGTATTTGAGAAAGTATGTTTTTGAAAGGGATATTATTATTTATTATTACTATATCATTAAGCCATTTCCCTTTCGGGGTAGGCGTGAATTGCTCGGTTGGAATGTAGTAGTGCGTGGATGGGTATATAGGTATGGGGTAGATAGGTTATAAATATTTTAATATTTTTCGGGGTAGCTAATAAAAAGCTTAAATATTTATTTAAAGTGTACAAAAATAAACTAACAATTAAAGCATCCAATGTAGAACTTGTCTAACTTCGAGGAACTTAAAATTAATGATTAAACCATAACATTCAGCAATTTCAAATTCAAACGTTCAATAATGTAAAATTTAAAAACTGGAAAATTCTTCAAACTTATTTCATATTTTCTACAAAATGATTTATTTATAACTTACATGTACAACCATAGATTCTCGAAGAAATTAGAATTTGAAGTCATCAGGAATATTCCTGTTTTTGGATTACAAATTACTTCAATAAAAAAGAAGTATAAATCGAAACCTGTGCTGCGTGTTTCAACCAATTAATGGTTAACAAATGCAAAAAGAACAAAAACGATTAAATCAGCTAATGGTTAATCGAAGAAATTCAGCTTGAAGGCAAAAACAATCAAAATCAATAATCGGTTAAAGAACTAATCACCCGAAGTGCGAAAATAATTAAATATTTTACGATCGCGATCCTAAAATATCTAAACATTTCCGCACATCAGGTAATTAGTATTTTAATCGATTATTTGTTTGAGCTTAATTTATTCGATTAAACATTGGCTGATTAAATCACATTTGTTCGATTGCCATTTGTTAAACAATTAATTGGTTGAAGCACACATCACTAATCGACACCTAACAAATTATATAATTTCCAAACGATAATCACATTCGATACATACAACGCATAAAATTCACAATAGAAATTGAGAGACTTTCAGTATTATGAAATTTGTAATTGGAAACCTGCAAAATTAACCATTAAAATTTAATGCCATCCAAATTTTAAAATTCCGGAAAAAAGCATTAAAGAGAGTACATTTAAAATTTTTAAAGTTTCGAATTGAACAATTAAAATTCAAAAAACTAACCCTTTCAAATTTAAGATACAAATTTAAGTATTGCGTGGGGCTTAGAAAATTAAACAATTCCAACACAGAAAAAAAAAAGTAAATTTTTGTTGCGGGTAATTTCAAGTAGATAAAGTTGAATTCCTTCGTATCGAAACAAAACAAGATTCAGTAGTTGATATGGTAACCATTTTCCATGTGGTGGGTAAATCTTAACACGTGAAGGTAATTTTTGTTGCAGATAAAGATTACTCAGAAATCGCTGTAGAGATTAAATTTTGTTTTTGTCTGTGAAACTGCCTTTTGATTTTGATGTCTTTAATGTCTATAGTGACTTTCATTAAAAATGTTAAAAGTTTCATGATGTACTTTTATTTTCTATCTTTTTAACCTAATTTGTTGATTGTAGATGAGCAACGTTAAGGTACTTTGAGCAGGAAAGATGCTTGTATGGACCGAATAATGTCAATTTCTTGCAACAAGCGGTGCATGGATCGGACATTGAACTTTAAAGAGCAACGGCTTTCATACCGTTTCAGGTTCAGGGATCATGCTTCTCGCATGATCAACTCTTCTCAGGAGTTTCTGTTATTGCTATTGTTATTATACCTTATATTATTATATTACACTCGTTAAACCTCTGCAATTTAACCCCTGTGCATTTCCTCATGCTCTAAAGTCACGTTTCTGGAAAATTCGAATGATGTGCAATTGCAGTTACAACTACAATTTGTTTCTACAATTTACAATTTATAGAAACTAAGGATTAACCAGCAAATGGCATCAAATGGTCATTTAGAAAAAAATAAATCAGCCTTTATTTGAAATTAATATATTTGAAAAAACACATGGCGATGTTTTGGTCAAATATAGACCATTTTCAAATTAATGCTGATTTCTTCTTTTTGAATGGCCATTTGAAGTCATTTACTGGTTAACCCTTAGTTTCTATAAACTGTAAATTGTAGACACACATTGTAGTTGTAATTGCAATAGCAGATGCATTCGAGGTAAGATGTCGTGTATGAATACATTAATGAGTGTTGACTGAAATGTCACCATGTGTTTTTTCCAATATATTAATTACAAATGAATGCTGATTCATTTTTTTTCTGAATAACGTTTTGAATCCATGCACTGGTCAGAACATTTCCCAATGCTCGGTTTATGAAAAGGAATCGATGTTTTGCCAACCCCACATCCAGACGGACCCCTTAGGATTTCTACAGCAAATTCATAGTTCGCGTGCAAATATGGATTATAAATTCTGGAGGGTGAATTCCAAACTAAATTCTGACAGGCAGGAGACATAAAGCTTCTTGCCGGTAACGAACGGAAGTGACGTGGGTTGACGGGGCGTGGTTGTCCTCTTCTTACGTAGCTTCTGTGACTTGGAAACTAGTAAACTGGTTGGGAGATTTTCTGAACCGTGAATTACCATGAAATTCCTGTTCCGCGGAAGTTTCTTACTTCCTTCCTTCATTCGTCGGTTGCTTTTCTCGCCTTCGACGCATATGTTTGTACTCGTAGTTTGCACTTGGCTTTGTCTTGTTTCACCCCAACTGCAAGTCGTGCGACAGCACTCACGAATATATTAAGTGCGAAGTTTTTAGCACACCTAGTGTCGCTCGGGGAGAACTTCTGAATCATCACGATAATGCAGCTGTGTGTCTAGTACCTTGTGACCTCGTTATTCCATTACGAATCTTGCCACAGTGTCATATTTTGCTACAAGAATTATATCGCCATCAAGGATCTAATTCAGTTATACGAAGGAGACATATTACACCTTTATTCAGATGAACCACACTCGCGAAAATCATGATAATTATTCTTCAATACTTAGCAAATTTTACTTCAGGAAAATAAAAAAAGATGATATCCATTATATAGAGACATCCCATTAATGCATTACTTTTTTCTGAATATGACTGAGAATGATACATTGGAGAAACTTTGTATATGAGACTATCCCCTTAAATTCAGATGGAAAACTTCGCTGCTTCTTATATTTTTGTCTCTATATTTAATGTCTCGACCCTTATAGCAAATCCACGATTGAACAAGAGGAACTCACACTTTTAAAGTAGGCGTAAATCACTCTCTTTGTCGACTCAAATCAGGATGCACATACTTGTGTTGCAGAAATCGGAAGCTCGCGCCCATTATCTTCAGCAAACTTCAAGTGCAATTGCTTTACTTAACAAAAGAAATGATGGAATATACACATTGACTGCATATTACTGGCCATATTTATTACTTATTCACTTGTTATTATTAAATAATAACTTTGGAAACACGACTAGAATCTCTTCTTGGAAGGAACCAAATCAGTACATACGTCAATTGCCGTAGCAGAGAAGCCCACCGATGTGCTCCAGACCGTTTACCCTTGTGCTTTTTTTAGTTATCTCTTGGGGGGGCGTAAGCAATATGTAACCTTGCAACATGCAACCCTAGTGAGCCCTCGGACCTTTCTCGAGAAGTGGCTCAAGAGGTGTTTGACCCCGAAAATAACTCAATTTGTCACTATCCTATTTCGAAATAAGTTTTCCAACTTTCAGGAAAAAAAAGTCTACACAGTTGATGAGTAATTATAAATTGTTATCAAAATTTTAAATACACAATATATATATTAAGACTTAATGGGTTAAGTTCATCATGATTGCATCATAAACTTTCATGAATTATACATACACATGATCTTCGCTCCCAGTTTGCATATACTTTCTTTTTTGTAAAGAGTCCTTTGTTCAACTTATCCAATAGAACATCACAATATTAAAATGACTTTGAAACCATCCAATCAAACGTGATTATGTAAATTAGAATACACGAGGAAATGCAATTGATTGTGTGTAAAAAAATCCTAAATTCGGATTTTCTCAGGCCATCATCATCTTCACTCATCAGGTGCTTGAAGAGAACTGTTATTTCAGTGCATTCTTTATGCACCTCAAGCTTTCCCTTATTATATTTTGAATAATCATCTATTTTCATGTTATGTTGTTTGCAAAGATGGCTTAACAATATCGGTATATCCTTTTTTTATACATATCGAATCTCGAAGTTTGGAAATTCTAGGTGAAATTATATAGCATAGATAATAGTTTCGTAAGTAGAGCAAAGGTGAATTTCTATATCGATTTCGTCGGGTCGATCGAGTTTCTCAATATCACCTCTCGTCCTTTCCCTTCACACACAACAGTTCCTGTAGCAGTGGCTCCAAGCCAAAACAATCATCCACTGGACGAAATTAATTCGCTACTGCGTTGCAGCTGTAGGGACGATTCTCAGGACGGAGTTGAGTTCATAAGTCGACAAGATCCTCTTTGTGCAACCAACACAGAAATAGATCACGTACTGTATTATCCTCGCCTTGCTTTAATTCCTGAGTCACTGTAGCTCTCGAAGGAAAAGTGTAAAAGGGGAAAAGAGACCAAAAATCTTCGGAGGAGTCATTCATCGGCGAACCAAGAATGAAAATGATTCTTGAAAAGCTTCTTTAGCACTTGCCTCGTCTCCTCTTCTACAAAAAGGAAAACAAATTTAACGCCACATCTCTTCTTTCGAAGACAGGATGTTTCTTGAGAATGAGTCGACCCACATTGCGGCTGGTGTCACTTATCAAAGCAGTTACTAATTCTACTATGTCGGATTTCTGCTTGTTATTCAAACCGCCAGTCGATAATGTTACGAAGTTACTTTAAACAGCTGACAGCATTTGACCCAGATGAAAACAATTACAAACGTGATGTTAGAAGATTTTTAATATAATTTCTGAATTTGCATACAAGGAATTATAATAAAACTGGGCCAGAAAGAACACCTTTATATTGACATAATTTTACTTGGATCGGAAACCTATTTCAGGTTGACAAGAAATTGATGGAATTAGGTGAAAAAAGTAATACTACTTCAATCTGTTACACATCTCTGAACGATTTAAATATACCTCATTGCGGGATTCTGCGTTTAGGAAGCCGGTTAACCTCAACTGGGAGGCTTTCAAGGTAAACTTATTGTCTCAGATCGTGATTCAAATTACACGCTACCACACCGGGAGCGATGTAAACAGATAGAAAATGAGTAGGTGTATTTGTACCATGTCATGATTGCTTTTCGTTACGACAAACACCAGCCTATACAATATTAACGAGTTCAGTCTGAAACCTTAGAATTTTGAAAATAAAGATTTAATAAATTCTGCGTCCAACTAGAGACTCGATTGGATTATTTCCCAACGTGGGAAATTTTTAAGGATTAAAAACTTCGACGTGTATTTCTATTAATCCGAGATTTTAAGAGGATAGAT
This sequence comes from Andricus grossulariae, assembly GCA_011634705.1. Taxonomy (NCBI): domain Eukaryota; kingdom Metazoa; phylum Arthropoda; class Insecta; order Hymenoptera; family Cynipidae; genus Andricus; species Andricus grossulariae. The sequence continues at coordinate 7,790 of JAABKJ010007524.1, read as the reverse complement.
GCAATCGTCGAACTTTACTAGAGGATACGGATCGATGATACTCTTTTTAAAAACTTTAAGACGTTGACTAATGAAACCCGAGGCTTGAACGAAGATTACGAGCTCGTTCCGTTGACAATCTGACAACGATGAAATCCGACAAGTGAGAAAACCAGAAGGGAAAGAAAGAGAGAGAGAGAGAGAGATGGTACACGTGAGGAGAGCTTTCCTTAGCGGGTGCGGTCTCTGTCGGGGTATTAGAGGATTAGAGACTTAAGTCCTCTTCGGAGGCTTACTCGGAGGGTCGCCGAGCTTTACAGAAAGGGACGGAACAAGAACACAAATGGTGTGAAGAGTTCGTCTCGACGTCGCAATGACTGTTCAACAAATACCAATATCATACAACCTTTTGTCCGACTCTGTCCAATCAGAGCATCAACAGAAGAAATAGGTTCCTAATCCGTGATCGATCAAAAAGATAAAAAGTCCGTAAGATGATTACTAATAGAGCAACCTTCATCAGCCCCTTTAATTGAGGGACCACACATCAGAAATTTCAAAGTTATAATTAAAAGACTTTAATTTCCGTTAGTTACAACTTTAAAGTTTTTTCTTTAGAATCAGAGAGCCATTTCTAATTTGAGACTATTGTATTCCAAATATACACTCTGCACTAAAAGCCTTCCGGTTTTGCCCTAATGTTTATTTCGAAATGTTCCCTCTCTATAGGGGACGGAAAGTAAAATAATTAAGCTGCATTCCGACGAGTAGAGAAAGTTGTCTTCAATTCCCTCGAATTAGGAATTCCGGTGGAAAACCTATGACCATTAATAAGTATATCAGTCTCTAATTAGAGATTCCGCGATAGTCGAATTCCTTGGAAGTGACTGCGCGCATAAATGTCCCCATTAGCTGGCAGTTATGCAAATCTATAAATAAGCAGCCCAGCTGAAAGTCATTACCGGAAATGCCTTCGAAGATGCCCCTCTTGCTAGGGGAACTAATTAAATGATTCATATGCAGTATACGAAACTACTTCCTCAGAGACTCCCGAGACAACCTTAAAACAATTATAATCACAGCGCATTATAATATTATATCTGAAAATGTACAATAAAAGATTATCTGCATAACTGAAATTGAGTTTGCAAGTTGTTAAAGTTGTTTACAAAAAGTGAATATTTTTCAGACAATTAAAGAATGTGAATTGAAAAAACAATAAGCTGCAAAGAATGTCTTGAAATTTTTTCAATTGGTCAAGTAGGCTACGAAAAGCTCATTGTTTCGATCGTGCCTTGGGAATTATAATGATAACTTGAAACGACTCGTAATAAGAATCCAAATAGCACTAAAGGTGTAACATTAGAGGGCGAGGCATGTATCAGAGTATCAGCCTTGCCACTGAACAATGGGCGATCACGATATGCTACGTTGCCAGGTCATTTAATTACGCGCTTTGACGCGTACAAGGATTGCAGTTTCTGAAGGTCGGAATGGCAACATTGCACGTGCCGAAAGGGATATGCAGCACCATCTCGGTCGAGTACCTTCTTCTCCGTTCTTCCTCTTCACCAATCGTGTCACGTAGCATGGTTCGTTTTTTGCGAGCGGAAGGGAAGGAGCCAAAGGGGTTTCCCACTTCGCTTTTCGCGAGATCGAAGCCCCTCGCGCATGAAAGGAAACTTCTCTTACTTCTATTTTTCAGCCGTACTGGAACGTCCATCGACTAGAAATTACGTCTTTCCGGAGGCAGAGACACGTTGCCTTGAATTACCTGCAAATTATTGCATGTATGTTTAAGCAACATACTTCCACAGATTTGTCCAACTCGAAGTTGAAGCAATTATCCGTCATTAGAATACAAAAAAGATTTAATCATCATTTATTCCGTAGGTGCAATATCATTCAGTATGCAATACCATATCGGAATTTATGCTTACGTTCATGCAATCATATACAATAAAAAAAAAACGATTGAAAAAAATTCTTTCTTTGCTTATTTATTATAAACCTAAATTAAAGAAAAATTATTTCTTGTTTCAGGATGTCGATCTACTGGAAGGAACCATTCCAGAAGATACGATGGAGGTCGAAGTATCTCACTGCCGAGAACTGCGAATTCAAACAGGAGCCTTTACGGGTGGAGCCCAGCTGAAACGAGTTCACGTATCTGGAATTTATACCCTCGTGGCCAACAAGCAGGCTTTTCAAAATTTAACTGCTCCCAATCCGCTCCTGGAAGTATCAGAATGCAACAGAGTGATTCTCGAAAGCCATGCCTTCAAAAATACTAAGGGCCCCCTCAGCGTTTCGATCTCCAGATGCAGGCATGTTACGATAAAGCCCAGCGCGTTTTCCTGGCTGCTCCAAATTACAGTTAAGGAAGTTCCCAATTTGGAACTCTCCAGCAATGCCTTCAAGTTCGAAACTCCTCAGCATGGGCGCCATGGACCAGCGACCAAGGTGGGTTTAAAATTTAAAGAGCCGATGTTATATTTCTTGTTTGAGGTATTGTGGTGCGTGGTCGATTTTGGGCTGAGCAGGTGCAACGGGATCGGCCTTTTTAACAGGTCCCTTTTTTAAAATACCGAGAGAGCGTGACCAATGCAACTGGTTTTAAGATTAGCTATCTGAAAACCCATTAAAAAATTTAGTATCGGGTTTATTTCGTGTAGTATCTTAATATTTTGGAACTCAGGATTTGTTAAAACACCTGTTAAGTGGAGATAAAGATAGTAAGGGTCAATAATAAATTGGATTTTTTTGTGTGTGCAGATTATGTTCCAAAGTGTGAAAATCCCAGAACTACCTACTGCCGTATTTCCCTCCACAGCGGCAGAGGTTCGGATGGATGATATTTGGACCAAAGTGATTCGCAAAGACGCATTCTGCTCGATGAACATCCTTAGTGTGATAATCAGTAACGCCTCTATATTTGAAATTGAAACAGGGGCATTTAATGAACGAACTTTAATTCACAGTTTAGAGTTCGTAGACGTGAGACTAAAGACCATTCGATCTGGAGCCCTTAGGGCTGGAGCCAACAATCTAACCATTCAGTATTCAAGGTTCGTGCTCAAACTTATACCTGAACTATTTCCGATTTTTTAATATTTTTTCACTAAATATTTTGACAATCTACTGTATTTATTCCAGACTAACCGAAGTGGAGACAGGTGCCATCGACATATCAGTAGCCACCGTGACATTCAGCAACAACGAGTTTCAAAACCTACGCCAGGGGGCCATAGTCTTTCATCAATGGAATCGCATTGCCGTAGATTACAACATGTTCGCCTTTATCGAATCCGATGCAATCTCAGCCCAAACTGATGCCACTTCAGTCTCAGCGTACGAGTTTTCGTTCTTTGAAAATCGCATCGTTAGTGCCAATCCAGCATCCTTAGCCTTTACCAAGATCTCCCAAAAACTAAACGCAGCTCGAATTGGCAACAATTACTTTACGGAAACCTGCAACTGTAACATGGAGACTTGGGTACAAAGAGCAGTCTCAGACAACAGTTCCGTGTCCTGGATGATGGATTCGAGCTACTGTGTCGTTGACAAGGTTCTTCGAAACTGTTTCAATCTTCCAGAAGGGAACATGAACATGAGGAACTACACCAAGACCATTTGTTCAAAGGGTTTCCGTATCAACTGCACCAATCCTCTAATAAAACCGGAATCTAGTCCAAGTCCCCCTAGCGTCGGACCTCACATTTATCCCAGGCACAGGGGATATTTCGATGTCGAGATGAGTGATCCGGATCAGCTGGAGCGGGAAAAGCGGATTATAGTGATCGTGTGTGTCGTGGCGGTTTTCTCTGTATTGGTTGTGATACTCACCTCTGGTATCCTCTACATGAGGAGGCGTGGAGTGTGTCCTAAATTAACCTCTAATCCGCTGACAAATCTCGCGAGTTCGTGGTTCTCTCCGACTAGTGGGATGACCGCTGCAACCTCAGCGAGATCGATTTCCAGGTTGAGTGTTCATGAATATGCTGGTTTGCAGCCTGAAGCGAGGATTCTGGAGATTGAGACCCAAACAGAGATTCCCGAAGAGGAGGAACCTGAGGGTACTTACGCCTATATGGAGAATAAGGCAACACAAACCCTCCCCGAGGAACTTACTGCGGAGTACTTGAGAGACCTGAAAGACAGATTAAGCGATCCTGACAATTATGGCCAAGCAAGGGACATGATTGAGCACCTCTATGACCTTGTAAAGGTTGAGGAAAGCTGCAACAATAATAACAATGAAGGACGTCTCTCCCCGAACTTAGACGAGGACAACGCGTACGATGTCATCAGGCCCAAGACTAGAAAGATTCGAATGATTGCAAAATCTACAGCGACAATTGGTACCAAAGTACCCTCGTTAGAGAAGCTCCTTCCGATTTCGATTCGAATCAGGCCGCAAATAGTGGAATACGCAGAGCCCCATGATCATCGGATAAACGATCAGAATCATCTTTATGCAGAACTTCCTGGAGATGAGACAATGCCTAGTACAAGTAGACTCTCTCAACCAGTCCTGGCTACTTTGGCATCTAGGGCGCCACAACCACTCCCTCCGGATGTGGTGAATGATCATATTATCAACGAGAACTATATTAATAGAAGGTTCTCTGGTACCAAAGAAGAAGAAGAGACGAGTTTCGAAGATTCGAGAATGGAGGGCTCTAGAATTGACGGTTTGAGAGGTCAGCCAAAGCCGATGAGTTTCCTGAAAGCATTGGGTGAAAGCATCCTTGGAGCCACGAAGGTTAGCAATAAGAGGCCGAACTCTTTGCTCTGCGAGTACGCTGATCCCTCAGACGCGACGGCGCATCTTTATTCAGAACTTCCGGACAATCAGACCTCGACGCCGGCCAGTAAAATGGCCAATAGACCCCTCCCCACGAAACCGGATCAGCCCCTATCTGCGAATCTAACAAGGACGTAACCTGACCTAAGGACGTAACCGCGATCTGCAGCTTGTCTGTGATATGTGTATCGACTTTTTTATCTTCGATTATAACTACTTTCTCCCACTCTCACATGAGCGAACTTCCGAATCTCCTTTTTTCAGGGGTTCTCATAGACTTTATTCAAGTGCCACTATTTCGTGAAAAAGACATTGGTGAGTGTAAACACGTTGAGAAAATTATTTGGAATAAGAGAGAGTGTGTATATGTATATGTGTGAATGTGTGAGTTGTGATATTTCGCATAATCTAATGCAAACAGAAATTTATGAAAGTTATGAAAGAAGTTATTATTTCCGTTTTAATGTCATTGATACCCAAAACGACGAAAATGATGACTGAGTTTATCGAAAGTGTCCTTCCGATTCAATATTTTATATTTATAGTCCATGGATGTAATATAATATATGCACATACTTACCTCGGCAAATATTATTAAAGTATTACAACGAATTTTATTAAAATTATCGACGATAACTATTCTGTTTTTATTGAGTTTCCATTACCCCTTCATGCCATGCATACTTGTGTCTCGATGAGTCAGTTTGACATGGATTTTATTCCAAGTAAAAAGGGTGTATCTCGTGTTTCTTTGTAACATATTTTCATGGGATCCGGACGGGGGTGTAGCTACTGGAGGTTGCTCATTTTGGTGTCTTGTACAGCCGAGAGATATTCTTGTTCTCTGCGGTCTGCAGCGCAGTCGGCGAGACCAAACTATTCTTTGAAGAATGTAAGAGGAGCAAATGAAGTCGAGACCTAGCCAAGGCGGTCTGGATTGCAGCTGTTGACGGCCACGCTGTCGCTTTTCGAGACTGAAGTATAAGTGAAAATTTCACATTTTGCCTTCACGTCTAGGGCGAGAACATTCAAAGGTTACAAATGTAATGTTTCGCAACTATGTCCCTTGTGATTTAACTTAATGATTCCAGACATACATTTATTTTTATTGTTATTTCAGTAGCAAGGATCATGATAATAAATGTTTAGCTTCTGTTCTATCAAAAATTTTTAATAAACTTTAGTCCAGTTTTTCGAGCGTCATATTTTTAATTAATTAAAGAAAATTTGCCTTTAATATAGACAATGAAAGTAAAAATAAGGACAAAGAAATGATAATATACTTTATAATATCAGGGTATAAATCGGTACAGTGATAGGACACTTAAGGAATTTTTCAAGTTTGACAATTTATAAAAGCCAGTAAGAGCGTAAAAAAATTCTAAAATACAGAAATGGATAATGAAGTTAAAGACTCAAATACCATGGTAAGTTAAGCGTAAAAAGTACTAGATAATTATAGGGTGGCAATATAAAAGTAGATAAGCCATATTTTTATCCAAAATGGGTTTATTGTATAAAAAATTCTTAAAAAATCAAATACACATGGTGGTAAAAGAATTTGGTAATTGTTTACTTTTGTGACTTCCGAATTTTTCTTTCTAGTCTAAAAGTAAAATATCGAACGGGGGATACCGAAAAAGATTGTTACTTTCATAAAAAAATACACAATCAACATTTTTTTCAATAACTGATTTTATCAACGATTTGGGGTTTCCACGGAATTATATTTGCAATTTTTCAGCTAATTGCTGAATAATTTTAAATGTGAGAATAGTAAAAATTAAAAATTGCTATAATTGACATTAAAATGATAATACATAAATTTTGATTAAATAATAAATTAGAAATGTTTATGAAAATTGTATTTAAATAAAATTATAATGTTTCAAGCGGAAGAGGGAAAAAGGAAATCCTGTTTCACCCTATCACTTTTACATCTCGAAAAATTACCAGTAATTACTATTTTTGTAAATTTCATAACCATTTTTTCGAATTGACCTTGAAAGAATCATTAACAAATATTTTTTAGGTTATATACGTAATCAGCACCTCAAAATATGCTAGTATGCGTGGTTTTAATAGAAGAAGAATAGAATCAGTTATGAAAATGATCTTTAAAGATTTATGATTTTTTTGAGGATATATTCAATTTTTGATTGAGTTTCTTCTTGAGTTTGAATGCCGCTCAGCTTTTCACTTAATTTTGACTTAATTTCTTCGTTCTAAGACTCTGTAGCACAATGGGCTTTATAGCCTGGTACCCCGCCCACCAATAAACTTGTCCTCTATTTTCAAATTAAAAAAATGTTAAGTTTAAAATGCTTTTTAATGAAATTATTGAAGTCTTAGAGCCTGAAAATAAAAATTCTCTACATTGTTGCGGCTTACATCTTGAAACTGCTTGATTTTTAATTTGTAAAGTTTACAGCTTTTCAACTCAAAATTTTTTGATCTTTGCCCAATAGGACGTACATTAGGAACAAAATAAGGGGTTAAAAAAAGTTGCAAAAGTCAGGGAATTTCTGTAAGAAACACACTTATAATGAAAAATCACTTTTTAGCACTTTTCTTTCAACAAATTAATCCATGCCATGCGTTAACCATAATTTTCATTAGTTTTTAGAAATTTTGTTGGGTGTCTTACATGATTTCAAGAAATTTTTAATAGATTTACTAATTTTAGGAAATTTCTAAGGATTTTTAAGATTTTATGGTATTTTTAAAAATTCCATGGAATTTTCAAGATCTTTAAAAAGTTTCAGGGATTTCAAAAGATTTCAAAGGTTTTGAAATATTTTACGGTATTTTAAAAGATTCCAAGTAATTTTTCATATATTTCAATAATTTTAAGAGATTTCGAAAAATCTGAAAGATTTTAGGGTATTTTTAAAAATTCCAAAAAAATTTCAGGAGCTTTAAAAAATTTCAAAGGATTTCAAATGATGTGATGACAACAGTATAGTGTAGTCTAGTGTAATATTTTTGCTTCTCAATCTAGGAG
>JAABKJ010007523.1:0-20896 GCA_011634705.1 Andricus grossulariae | reverse complement strand
CACATCACTACTTTACCACCGAGCAATTCACGCCTACCCCGAAAGGGAAACGGCTTAATGATATAATAATAATAACAAGTAGATTACTTTGGAATACTTGGATCACAGATTACAAGTGGTTTACCTCCAACCTCGAATCCAGCTAAGAACTGGATAACACGTGGATTGTCCCTGATAACAATACTAGGTTTACTCCGAATTATTTGAATTACGTCGGATTACAAGTGGATTACCCTAAATTACATTTGGATTGATTGAATTACTTTGAATTATCTGCATTACAACTTACAAGCGAATTGACTTGAATTGTAAGTGGATTACCTCACATTACGACTGGATTATTTCAGCTTACAAATGGATTACTCTGAATCACTTAAATTACTCCGAATTAGTCATATTACTTCGGATTACAAGTGGATTACTGGGGATTATATATGTATTACTCTGTATTACAAGTGGATTACTATGTATTACAGGTGATAACTTGGATTACCTGAATTACTTAGAATTATTTGGGTTAAATGTGGATTGACTCAAAGTGGAAGTGGATTATGCGGATTGCAAGTGGATTACTTCGAATTACACCGGAGAAAAAGTTCGGATAACCGAGTGGTCCAGCGGATTACCAGAGTTGTTTCCCTTTATTTTTTCTCTGTTACAATCTAAATCCATTCTAATCCTCAGCGTTTTGATTTAGCTTAATCTCAAAGACTAGAAACGCCACTGAATAAAAAAATCAACTTTTTCCGTGATTATGCGCCGACAGAACTCACTTATTGTTAAGCTAATTGAGCTAATTATGAGGAAACAGTTAAAAGTTAACCACAGGATTCTAAATGTTCGTGTCGTTGCCATTGTTACATTATCTGGTTATAAATAGAACTAAGAGAGGATCTGCATGTTTTGAATATTAAATAGAAAAAGAGAATACATCAAGGAGTATAAGGGGCAATCCATTTCAGATACTATTTTTTTTCGATTTTCTTTAAACTGCGTAAATTGTAGTACAATAGGCCTATTGTTCTAATCCAGTTAATCAGGGTAATCCAGTTAATCCGCGGTAATCCGCGGTAATCCGTTCGTAATCCGAGGTAATTCGAATAATTCCGAGTGATACCATTATTCAGAAGTAATCCACTTGTAATACGAGGTAATATACTTGTAATTCGAGCCAATCCATCTGGAACACTCCACTTGTAATCTAGGGTGCTTCGAAAAATTCGGAGTGATCCCATAGTATTTCGGAGTAATCCACTTGTGATCGGGAGAAATCCACTTTTAATCCACTGTATTACACTTGTAATTCGAGGAAATCCAGCTGTAATGCGAGGTAATACACTTCTATCTGGAATACTCCACTTGTAACCCATGTACTTCCAGTAATTCAGAGTGATCCCAGTATTCCGGAGCAATCCACTTGTGATCGGGAGTAATACACTTGTAATCCGAGTAATGCACTTGTAATTCGAGGAAATCCACTTGTAATTCGAGGCAATCCATCTGGAACACTCCACTTGTAATCTAGGTTCCTTCGAATAATTCGGAGTGATCCCAGTATTTCGGAGTAATCCACTTGTGATCGGGAGTAATCCACTTGTAATCCGAGTAATACACTTGTAATTCAAGGAAATACACTTGTAATTCGAGGTAATACACTTCTATCAGGAATACTCCACTTGTAATCCAGGAACTTCAAGTAATTCGGAGTGATCCCAGTATTCCTGAGTAATCTACCTGTGATCGGGAGTAATCCACTTGTAATCCAAGTAATACACTTATAATTCGAGATAAACCACTTGTATTTGGAATACTCCACTTGTAATGCAGGTACTTCAAATAATTCGGAGTGATCCCTCTGTTCCGGAGTAATCCACTGTGAACGTAAGTAATTTACTTTGAATCCGAGTAATCCACTTGTAATTCAAAGCAATACACTTGTATCTGGAATACTCCACTTTTAATCCGGTTACTTCAAGTAATTCGGTGTGATCCCAGTATTCCGGAGTAATCCACTTGTGATCAGGAGTAATCCACTTGTAATCGAAAGTATTAGAATGATAATTCGATTGAATAATTCAGAGAACTCTACTTGTAATCTGGAGTAATCTACATGTAATCCTCATTAAACCGAAGTAATCCACTTGTAATTCAACTAACCGGAGTAAATCAGGTAATACAAGTAATTATCTTGTAATCCAGAGTAATCGAGACAATTGGGAGTGATTTACATATGTAATACAAATAGTTCAATGCAATTCATGTATTTTGTTCAAAATTAATCTTTTTCGGTAGAAAATTAATCTTATTGGCTAAAAAGTCATTTTATTGGTTTGAAATATCAATTTTTGGTTGAAAATTCGTCTTTTTGTGTTAAAAATTCAACTATTTTAGTAGAAAATTTCTTTTTTGTTGCTATTGAAAATTTAACTATTTTGATGAAAGTAATTTTTTAATTGATAAACTTAACTATTTTGTTCATAATTCATTTTTTTTTGTCGATGAAAACTAATTTTTTAAATAAAAATTTAACTATTCAATTTTTGGTGGAATTTTAGGTTTTTTCGTTGAAGATTGAACTATTTGGTTGAAAATGGATCTTTTTTAATTGAAGATTAAACAATTTTGTTAAGAAGTATACTGCTTGGTTGATAAGTCAGCTGTTTTGCTGAAAATTCGTTGTTTTTTTTTGTCAAATTCAACTATTCTTTATTATAAATTAAAACTTATTTTGGTGTGAATATTAACTATTATATTTTTTGTTGAGATTTCATCTCTTTTGGTTAAAAATTAATCTACTTTATAGATAATTTAACAATTTTGTTCAAATGTATTTTTTTGAGGAAGCTTCTTCATTTTAGTTGAAAGTTTATCTTTTCGGTTAAAAATTTAACGAGGCTGTTGACATTTTTTAAAAATGAAAATTCATTTTTTTAACTGAAAATTTAACTATTCCATTTTTGGTAGGAAACGGATCTTTTTTTCTTAAAAATTCAACTACTTAATTGAAAGTTGAACTAATTTGTTGAAAATTCTTTTTTCGGCCGTAGATTCTTGATTTTAGTTGCAAATGGTTTGGTTCAATATTTAAATATTTTATTTAAAATTCGTTGTCTTTTTTTTGGTTACAAATTCATTTTATCTTTCTTAGTTGAAAATTCATGTATTTTGTTGAAATGTTGTGTTTTTGCTAGAGAAATAAGATTCTTGCTTGAAAATTCAACTATTTGGTTAAAAATTCATGTATATTGTTAAAAATTGGTATTTTTTGGTAGATAATAAATCTTTTTAGTTGAAAATTCAACTATTTGGTTAAAAGATAAACTACTTTCTTCAAAATTAATTTTTTACCGAAAATTCAACTATTTGGTTAAAAATTAATGTTTTTTCTTGTAAATTAAACAATTTTGTCAAAAATGATCCTTTTTGGTTGAAAGGTCGACTGTTTCTTTTAATATACTTCTTTTTGGTTGAGGATTTGAGTATTTGTTCAAAAATCATCATTTTTGGTTGACTTCAACTGTTTTCGACTTAATATTAAAATCGGTTTTGGTTGAAACATATATTATAGACTATTACATTTTTAGTTGAGCATTCATCTCTTTTGGTTAAAAATTATTCTACTTTGTAAAAAATTCAACAATTTAGTTAAAAAGTTATTTTTTTGGATGAAGATTCTTCTTTTTAGTTGAAAATTGATTTCATTGGTTGAAAATTTAACTATTTTGTTAAAAAATCATTTTATTGAGTAGAAAATTGATTTTTTAATTAAAAATTTAAAAATTCATCTCCGGATGAAAATTGAAATATTTTGTTGAAGTTTCTTCTTTTTTTATTCTAAATTAATTGCTGAAAACTGAAATATATTTGCTTAAAAATTAATTAGTTCAACTGAAAATTTAACAGTTACTTCTTTTAAATGTAAATTTATCTTTTTGCGTTGAACGTTCAACTATTTGGTAAAAATGGTATGTATTTTTTTAAAAATTCGTCTTTTTTGGTACAAAATTAATGTTTTTGCTTGAAGTGTAATTTTTTGGTGAAAATTGTTTTTTTTTGAAAATTCATTTTTTTCACTGAAAATTTAACTATTTCATTTTTTAATGTATATTTATCTTTTGAGTTGGAAATTTAACTATTTTGTTGTTGCTGTTGATAAAAAGTTAATTTTTTAATTAAAAATGTATTTATTCCATTTTTGGCTAAAAATAGATATTTTTTAGTTCAAAATTCAACTCTTTGACTGAAAATTTATCTTTTTGAGTTGAAAATTCAACAACTTGGTTAAAAATTCATTTATTTTTTTGATAATTCATTTTATCGGTAGAAGATGAATCTTCTCGATTGTAATATAATGTTTTTAGTTGAGAATTAATGGTTTTGTTTCAAAATTCAATTACTTGATTAAAAATAAGTCTACTCTGTATGAAATTCAACAATTTTCTGAAAGTCATTTGTTTTTGTGTAAATTTAACTACTTTTTTAAAAAATCGTTATTTTTTGGTTGAAAATTTATTTTTTAACTAAATATTTAACTATTTCAGTTGAAGATTCATCATTTTAGCATAGGGCGCCATTGTCCTAATCCAGATAATCAGGATAATCCAGTGTAATCCTCAATTCATCTCCTTGGTTAAAAATTTAATTATTTGGTCAAGAATTCGTTTTTTTTTTATTCAAAATTAATTTTTTTAATGAAAGTATAACTATTCCAGTTAAAGATTCATAATTTTAGTTGACAATTCATCTCTTTGATTGAAAATTTAACTACTTTGTTTAAAATTTGTTTTTGTATTTAGAATTATTCTTTAAGTCAAAATTTCACTATTCCATTTTTGGCAGAAAATTGACCTTCTTTAGTTGAAAGTTTAACTGTATGGGTAAAAATTGATATTTTTCAGTCGAAAATTCAACTACATGGTTGAAAATTCGCCTTTTTCGGCAGAAAATTAATCTTCTTGGTTAAAATTTGAACTATTTGGTTTAAAATTCATCTAATTTGTTGAAAATTGAATTTTTTTTTAAAAAAGCAATCCTTTTTGGTTGAAAATTCCCTTGTTTATTTAATAAACACATTCGTTCCGCAACACTACTCCGACCCAGGTCGCTGATCAATCTCTCCAGCAAGCACCCCAGGCGAAGAGCTTCACAAAGTCATAAAGTAAAGCTCTCCACGCGGGCCCATTAGTATCCAAGGTCTAACCGTGCAATATGCAAAAGCTAATGTTTTTCCACCTATAATAGGGTCCTATAGAACTACAATTTACCGCCATTTGAAGAAAATTGAAAAATATTTGTTTTGGCTAGTGTGCTCATATGAAATGGAATGCCACATGAGTACTACGATCGTATACTCATGTCGTGAAAGTGCTTCCTTCATAACGCCCCGAGATCTGGTTAGCATCTGATACTGCTACCGATGCTTCTGTTTAGACACAGAATATAAAATCTAGTCCAGGTTTAACAAGATATTTATTACCTTTCAAGACTGTCGTATCAATTTATGTACATACAGGTGCGAAACGAGATTAAGTACTTAATTAAGGACATTTAATTTATTTTCCTGAGTCATCCTTTCTCAGCTGTCACGACGTGACGTATTTATGACTTAAATAATCTCTCTTATAACGTAAGGGTATCAGACGTGTGTTGAACTCTAATCTACTTAAGAATTAATGTACCGGAGATTATAACACTTCCGTGATTATTTTCATCCCTATAATTCTGATTTTAATAACTGTTTAGAAGTTAATTTAGGGGTTGTTTAAAAACTACGTCACGCTTTTTTGATTTTTAGACCCCTCCCCTTCGTCGTCAGAGATCATCACAGGAAGGTTGAACCCCTTCCCCCCCCCCCCAAGAGTGACTTCACAAATAAGAATACACCCCTCCCTTTGAGGTCAACATTTTTTTCTTTGATTTAATTTAATAAGCGCCTTAAAAGAATTTTTTTTTTTTATTAAAATGTAATATATTATCAGACTTCTGAGCCCAAAATGCTCTCAGAAGAGGGGAAACAGGATAATTTTTCACGAAAATAGGGGAATAAATTAGTTTAAATAAAATTAATGTATATGTATAGGTGCCATATTGAATTCAATATAAAACGCTTAAGATTTTAAGTCGATATATATTACATTTTCAACAAAGTAATTGAATTTTCAAACAAAGAAGATTAATTTTCTACCAAAAGAAATGAATTTTCAAATAAAAAAGATTTCGCAATTTATGCACGGCCCAAAATATGCACGTGCTTCCAAGTTTTTTATGAATGTGAACACTCAAAGTGAAATACTTTTAAATTTTAAACTTTTAAAATTGAAGCTTAAAAAGTGTTAATTCGAATGCTCAATAATTTGAGCGCATAAATTAAAGCATTTGACACTTTTCAATTTATAATTTTTCAATTAAACGCCGTTAAGCTGCAAAATTTTAAATTTTTTACTTTTATAAATTGTACAGTTAAAATGTTTAAAAAAAATATAAATCCACGCTACCATGTTCAAAGCTAAGCACATTGAAGAATTAAAAAATTTATAAATTTTAAAAATTATATCATTTGAAGCAATTTTAAGCTAGAAACATTAATTTATACATTACAATTTGTTTAAAGATCTTTGTAAATATTCTCTTGAAAATTTATTTAAAAAAAAGTCATGTAATAATTTTCCAGGATTTGAATAATAATTTTATTATCTTGGAACTCGAATTTTTCTTACAATTTTTTAAAATCCTGCAAAAGTAAACAAATTACCTTAAAATCATCCAGATTCTTTTTTGAAAATTTTGGAAACCTTAATTAATCTCAAATAAGCTGCAAAATTTTAAACTTTTACTTTTATACATTGTACAGTTAAAATGTTTTAATAAAAAATAGAAATCCACGCTACCATTTTCAATGCTATGAATTGATGGATAAAAAAATTGATAAATTTTAAAAATTATATCATTTTAAGCAATTTTGAGCTAGAAACATTAATTTATAGACTAAAATTAGTTTTGAAATCTTTTTAAATATTCTCTTAAAAATTTGTTTAAAAAAAATCATTAAAAAATTTTCCAGGACTTGAATAATAATTTTATTATCTTGGAACTCGAATTTTTCCTACAATTTTTTGAAAATCCTGCGAAAGTAAACAAATTACCTTCAAATCATTCAGATTCTTTTTTGAAAATTTTGGAAACCTTAATTAATCTTAAATAAGATGCAAAATTTTAAATTTTCACTTTTATACATTGTACAGTTAAAATGTTTTAACGAAAAATAGAAATCCACGCTGCCATTTTCAATGCTATGAATTGAAAAATCAAAAAATTTATCAATTTAAAAAATTATATCATTTTAAGCAATTTTAAGCTAGAAACATTAATTTATACATTACACTTTGTTTTAAAATATTTGTAAATATTCTCTTAAAAATTTATTTAAAAAAAATCATGTAATAATTTTCCAGGATTTGAATAATAATTTTATTATCTTGGAACTTGTATTATTCCCACAATTTTTTGAAAATCCTGCAAAAGTAAAAAAATTACCTTAAAATCATCCAGATTCTTTTTTGAAAATGTTGTAAACCTTAATTAACCTTAATTAAGCTGCAAAATTTTAAAATTTTACTTTTATACATTGTACAGTTGAATTGTTAAAAAAAATAGAAATCCACGCTACCATTTTCAATGCTATGAATTGAAGAATCAAAAAATTTTGAAAATTATATCATATTAAGCAATTTTAAGCTAGAAACATGAATTTATACATTAAAATTTGTTTTGAAATCTTTTTAAATATTCTCTCAAAATTTTGTTGGAAAAAAAATAATTTATAAATTTTCCAGGAATCGAATAATAATTTTATTATCTTGGAACTCGAATTTTTCCTACAATTTTTGGAAAATCCTGCAAAAGTAAACAAATTACCTTAAAATCATCCAGATTCTTTTTTGAAAATATTGGAAACCTTAATTAATCTTAAATAAGCTGCAAAATTTTAAAATTTTACTTTTATACATTGTACAGTTGAAATGTTTAAAAAAAATAGAAATCCACGCTACCATTTTCAATGCTATGAATTGAAGAATCAAAAAATTTATAAATTAAAAAAATTATATCATATCAAGCAATTTTAAGCTAGAAACATTAATTTATACATTAAAATTTGTTTTGAAATCTTTTTAAATATTCTCTCAAAAATTTGTTTAACAAAAATTCTTTAAAAAATTTTCCAGGAATCGAATAATAATTTTATTATCTTGGAACTTGTATTATTCCCACAATTTTTGGAATATTCTGCAAAAGTAAACAAATTACCTTAAAATCATCCAGATTCTTTTTTGAAAATATTGGAAACCTTAATTAGCCTTAATTAAGCTGCAAAATTTTAAAATTTTACTTTTATACATTGTAGAGTTAAAATGTTTCAACAAAAAATAGAAATCCACGCTACCATTTTCAATGCTATGAATTGAAGAATCGAAATATTTATAAATTTTTTAAATTATATCATTTTAAGCAATTTGTAGCTAAAAACATTAATTTGTACATTAAAATTTGTTTTGAAATCTTTGTAAATATTCTCTTAAAAATTTATTAAAAAAAAATCATGTAAAAATTTCACAGGATTCGAATAATAATTTTATTATCTTGGAACTTGTATTTTTCCCATAATTTTTTGAAAATCCTGCAAAAGTAAATAAATTACCTTAAAATTACACAGATTCTTTCTTTGAAATTTTTGGAAACCTTATTAAATATTCTTTTAAAATTAATTTCAAACAATTATTATGAGTTTTTCTAAGAATTTTGATACAAATTTTTTATTAATTTAAAACCTTTTAAAATGATTAAAAATCTTATAAATTTTGTGTTCGAAATCTTTAAAAATCTACATTGTGTTTTCAATGTTTTGAAATCTTTTCACGTTTGAAATTATTTTAGAATCTTTTCAAAACTTCTAAATATATTTTAAACTGATTCGTTTATTTTCTAAACTAATAATTGTTCAATTGTCATTTATTGATACAAATTTTTTAAAAACTTTTTTTAATATTCTCTTGGAATTAATTTTACAAATTAAAAAATCATTTTAAATCTTCCCAGCAAACTTAAGAATTTTTTTATTTCTGAAATCCTTTAAATCTTCAAAAATCTAAATTTAGTTTATATTTTTCGAAATCTTTTCCAGTTTTAAATTAAGTTTGGATTTTCTCAAAACATGTGAATATCTCTTAACCTAACTCAAATCTTTTACAAATTGATAATTGTTCAATTGTTATTTATGCATCAAAATTGAATAATTTCACTTACATATTAAAAATTTGTTGAATAGAAAAATTAAAATTGTAACGCTCAAAGTTTAAATTTAACACTGAAATATTAACGATTCAAGGCTTTCTATTTCAAATATTTCAGTTTAAAATTTTTAGTTTATAATAATTGATTTATAATTGCTCATTTAAATGAAAAGTAAAATATTGCTCAATATTCAAAAAAATGTATCAATTAATTAAAAAATTTCGAATTAAATGGGTTAAAGTTGAAATATTTTAGATTGAAACAATATTTGATTAGGATTTAAAGTGAATAAGAGCGTTTAATTATGAATCTATTAATTTGAAATTATTTTAGAATAATTAGAATCTGTAACTTGCTTCATTTTGAACAGATTCAGAATCGTTCAATTTTCAATAATCGAACTACAGTTCAATGTGATTTATTATAACAGCAAAAGTTCTCGGTAAAAGTGTAATATATTTTTAAATGGCTTTAATTTGTACATTCCTACAATAAACTATCAGTATATACAACATAATTTTAACTACAGTTTCCCAATCTTTCAACTTTTGTGAATTTTTTTTTTTAAAGATTTGCAATTTTCTTCAATAATTTACGTAAAATTAAAAGTGTTTTTATGAAGTCAATCGCCTAAATTAAAAAAGTGTAAAATCCTATAGTTTTCTGTGATACCTTGTAGATTTTTACAACAAAGTGAAAAAAATATTAATAAAAATTTATACAAACTTTTGAATTGTAGAAACTTATACTTTATTGTTAAATTTTTTACAGTTCTACAATAAAATACAAGAAAGAATTAGCTATTTGTGTTTAACTGCATTTTTTTGTTAAATTTTGTAAATTAAAAAAAAGTACATGTTTTAACAAAAAATTACAGTTGTCGAAATGTTGTACTTTCTGGTACAAATTTTTTCCACTAGGGAAGGTATAAAAATAAAAGTGGATAATAAACTGAGGGTGGCATATTATATTTATATAACGAATTGCGTGATACTCAATATGCCACATTCCTTTCGGTTTTTATCGAAGGTAGACATGTGTTTTCCGCTGCCGTATCTGTAATTTTATCCTCGGATTCTACTCAGCTGGCATGATTATATGTGCTGAAGACACATCATATCCATTAATGGCTACTACAAGATGTGGGTGGCTAATTAAACACTATCTCTTTTGTTTAAGACATTTAGACTCTATATCGAGAATCAACTGCTTCATTGTTGCTTAAACTTGATACGAGTTGATGCAGATTTATCCTCGGATTTAGCCTCAGATTTATCTCTTTAGAGAATACGATAATTCAATATTTAAAAAAGGATTCCAATTCAATATTCAATTATTATATCTTGTACCTACCACAGACTTCACAGCCCAAAATGCTAGCTCTCAAAACAGGGAAAATAGGGTGATTTTCCACGAAAATACAGGAATAAATTATTTTCAATCAAATTAATCATGGTGATTTTGGGAAGCTCTTCGCCTGGGGTGATTGCTAGACAGATTGTTCAGCGACCTGGGTCAGAGCAGTGTTGCGGAATGAACGTGTTATATAACGAGTTTAAAACAGAGGGAGTCATTTTCAACTAAAAATAATGAATTTACAACCAATTAATTTCAACCTAAGCAAAAGAGACGAATTTTTAACAGAAGATTTGAATTTTCGAAAAAGAAAAATTCTATAGTCAAGAAATGAAAAAAAAATTAAACGAAATTGTTGAATTTTCAACAACAAAATTAATTTCACTAAAGGAAAGTTTAAGTTTTTATAAAATTGTTACATTTTCAACCCGAAGATATAAATTTTTAACAAAAAAGTTCGTTTTTAAGAAAACAGTTGAATTTTCAACCCTAAAATAAATTTGTTTAAAAAGAAAATTAATTTTCTACCAAATAGTTGAATTTTTTACCAAAATAGTTGAATTTCCAAAGCAAAAAGATCAATTTTTATCAAAATAGTTGAGTTTTCAACTCAAAAAGACGAGTTTTCTACAAAAAAGTTTGAATTTTCAACCGAAAAGTTCATTTTCAACCAAATAGTTGAAGTTTTCACCAAAATAGTTCAATTTCAAACAAAAAAGATCAATTCTTAACAGAATAGTTAAGTTTTCAACTCAAAAAGACGAGTTTTTTACAAAAAGTTGAATTTTTAACAGAAAAAGACGAATTTTCTACAAAAAAGTTTGAATTTTCAACCAAAAAGTTAATTTTCAACCAAATAGTTGAAGTTCCTACCAAAATAGTTGAATTTCCAAAAAAAAAGAACAATTTTTAACAAAATATTTGAGTTTTTAACTAAAAAAGACGAGTTTTCTACAAAAAAGTTTGAATTTTCAACCAAAAAGTTCATTTTCAACCAAATAGTAGAAGTTTCTACCAAAATAGTTGAATTTCCAAACCAAAAATATCAATTTTTAACAAAATAGTTGAGTTTTCATCTCAAAAAGAAGAATTTTTTACAAAAAGTTGAATTTTTAACGGAAAAGACGAATTTTCTACAAAAAAGTTTGAATTTTCAACCAAAAAGTTCATTTTCAACCAAATAGTTGAAGTTTCTACCAAAATAGTTAAATTTCTAAATCAAAAATATCAATTTTTAACAAAATAGTTGAGTTTTCAACTCAAAAAGACGAGTTTTCTACAAAAAAGATGAATTTTTATCAGAAAAATACGAATTTTCTATCAAAAAGTTAATTTTCAACCAAATAGTTGAAGTTTCTACCAAAATAGTTGAATTTCCAAACCAAAAAGATCAATTTTTAACAAAATAGGTGATTTTTCAACTCAAAAAGATCAATTTTTAACAAAATAGTTGAGTTTTCAACTCAAAAAGACGAGTTTTCTACAAAAC
Organism: Andricus grossulariae; assembly: GCA_011634705.1. NCBI lineage: Eukaryota > Metazoa > Arthropoda > Insecta > Hymenoptera > Cynipidae > Andricus > Andricus grossulariae. Next base: position 8,763 of record JAABKJ010007523.1, on the reverse strand, counting down.
AGCTGAATTTTTATCAGAAAAATACGAATTTTCTACAAAAAAGTTTGAATTTTCACCCAGATAGTTGGATTTTCTACTAAAATAGTTAAATTTCCAACCCAACAAGTTATTTCAACCAAGAAGAATATTTTTTTACAAAAAAGATGAATGATGAATTCGCATTATCAACAAAAAAAGTTAATTTTCATCCAAACTGTTGAATTTTCAAACAAGGTTAATTTTTTACAAAAAAGATTAATTTTGAAATAAAATAGTTGAACTTTCAACTAAAAAAGGAATCGTTGAAATCTAAGTTGAAAAAATTTTCAACAAAAAAAAAAGAACTTTCAAACAAAGAGACGAATCTTCAACCAAAAAGTGAATTTTTAAAAAACTAGTTTATCTTTTCGTCAAAAAATGTCAACCAAATTGTGGAATTATGAAGTCAAAAAGGGAAAATTATAATTTTAAACAAAAAAGTTAATTTTCATCCAGACTGTTGAATTTTCTACCAAGAAGATGAATTTTTAACAAGAAGATTAATTTTTTAATAAAATAGTAGAATTTTTATCTAAAAAAGGAATCGTTAAATTTACAGTTGAGGAAATCTTCAACCAAAAAAATGAACTTTCAACCCAAGAGAGTCTTCAACAAAAAAATGAATTTTTAACAAACTAGTTCATCTTTCAGTGAAAAAATTCAAACCAAATTGTGGAAATATCAAGCCAAAAAGTCCAAATGTGAATTTTCAACAAAAAAGTTAATTTTAATCCAAACAGATGAATTTTCTACCAAAATAGTTAAATTTCCAATCCAAAAAGATGCATTTTCGACAAAAAGAGAAAGAACTTTCAACCAAAGAGATGAATCTTCAACAAAAAAATTAATTTTTAACAAACTAGTTTATCTTTCAGTCAAAAAGTTTAAACCAAATTGTGGAATTATCAAGCCAAAAAGGCCAAATGTGAATTTTCAACAAAGAAGTTAATTTTCATCCAAATTGTTGAATTTTCAATCAAGAAGATTAATTTTTCACAAAACAGATGATTTTTTAAATAAAATAGTTGAATTTTTATCTAAAAAAGGAATCTTTAAATTTACAGTTGAGGAAATTTTCAACCAACAATAATTAACTTTCAACTCAAGAGATTCTTCAACCAAAAAATGAATTTTTAACAAACTAATTTATTTTTGCGTCAAAAAATGACAACCAAATTATGGAATTATCAAGTCAAAAAGGCCGAATGTGAATTTTTAACAAAAAAGTTCATTTTTATCTAATTATTGTTGAATTTTCTATTAAAATAGTTGAATTTCCAAGCCACAAAGATGAATTTTCAGCAAAAAGAAAAAGAACTTTCAACCAAAGAGATGAATCTTCAACCAAAAAATTAATTTTTAACAAACTAGTTTATCTTTCAGTCAACAAATTTAAACAAAATTTTGTAATTATCAACTCAAAAAATGCATTTTCAACCAAGAAGATTAATTTTTTACAAAAAAAAAGAGTTTTCAAATAAAAAAATAAATTTTTTTACAAAGTAACTTGCAACCAAGTAGTTGATTTTTCAACCAAAAAAGATGATTTTTTAAAAATAGTTGACTTTTCAAAAAAATAATTAAATCTCCACCGAAAGAGATGAATTTGGAACGAAAAATATAATACTACACTTTTCAATCAACAAAAAATTAATGAGCAACCAAAGAAGATGATTTTCCTACCAAAGATAAATTTTCGATCTGAAAGGACGAATTTTATATCTAAACACTCGAACGTTAAACAATGCAGTTGAATTTTTAACCAAATAATTAAATTTTAAACAAAAAAAATAATTTTCTATGAAACAGTTGAATTTTCCACCAATATAGTTGAATTTTCAACTCAAAAAGACGAGTTTTCAAGAAAACATTTAAAATTGTCACCAAAATAATTAAATTTTCAATCGAATAATAAAATTTTGAACAAAAAAGATTAATTCTGATCCAAAGATATATTATTAGACTTTTCAAATGAAAATAGTAACATTCAGCGACAAATAGTAGAAAAAAGGAGGAAAAGAGGAAATTAAAAAAGGAATAAATAGGGGAAAGGGTCTGAAGTCTACTACCAATAATACTGGTCAGGATTCTCAGATTTAATAAAATCCTAATTGATTCTAAATTATGATATAAGAAGACGAACTATTTTTTTTGAAATTTTAGCTTTAATTTTAATGTTAAATAAATAATTCCTAATTAAGAGAATACTATATTTTTGTCGAAACAGCATTCTGTATTAGCTGTTGAAAATGTATTTTGGCTTGTCGTGAATTTAAAGAAAAAAGAATAATGCTATGTATATATATTTATATAAGATGACATCGAGGATGACATATGTATCATATTACACTTGGTTTGCATCATTTCACTAACGCATCTGGTATCAAGCAGACGATGCAAAAAGGATGCCGACAAAAAACCGCACACACGTGCGTTTTAACGACTAAACTTTGCTCATCATTCTCATATAAGCGACATAGGAAATTTTTACACGCAAGACACAGTCAGAAAAAGAAAGTTGAAAGCTTCCAAAAGGATATTCGCAACCACAGAGTAGTTAAATTTTCAACCAAAGAGATAGATCTTCAACTAATAAAATTTATTTTTAACAAATTTGTTCAACTTTCAACGAATTAAAAAATAATTTGAGATTGAGAATATTTACAATCAAGAAGATTAATTTTATTAAGAAAAAGACGAATTTTCAACAAAATACTTCAATTTTAGAACAAATTATTGAATTTGCAAACAAAAAAGATCAACTTTCAACCAATAATGGAATAGTTAGTTACATTTTCAGTTAAAAAATTAATGAATGAACAAATTATTAAAATTAATGAACAAATTTTCTTGAAACCATTTTTTCGTAGGACACATATTTTTCGTTTTAATCGTGAAAAATGCTATTAAAAATAAAAAATTCTATTTTTCGGTAAGACTATGCAAGTTATGAAAAGAAAAAAAAATAAATTGACCAAAATTGCTCACCCAAAAAAGATCTACCTTATGGCGCACCGCGAGAAAAAATACTTTCAGATGGAGAGTGAAATGTGGACACGCATGGATGTAATGTCACATTCGGCAATCTCCGCGGCGGCCCTGCGCGACGCGTCGGAGATTGCCGAAGTTACAGTCAAGTGAACCGTGCGATCACGCGGCAGGTGAATAAGGGAGGGGGGATTCGGTCTACAGAACACAACACAGACGTAAGTGCCGAAATGAATCTTCAAGAAATAAGACAGGCAAATAATGAGTAGAACCATTTTTAAGATTGTCTGTAAATAAATTATAAACGACGTTCTCATCCAAAAAAACAATATACATTCTACTTATCACTTTCAAAATTGTAAATTCCACATGGTAAAATCGGTAATAAATATGTATATTGAAGTTTCATTTCCCCCGCCAGGTCCAAGCAGGCAGCAAGTTTTTTTTTCGTAAACAATAACATTAAAAATGAAAAAAATAAAAATTTTGAGGAAAACCAGCACAAGATTCGAAACAAATTAATAGACAAAAGTTGTTCACCCAAAAGAGATCCACAAATTTGTTACAGATAATTTTTCGATATGACGCGTAGTTTTTGTTTTAATCGTGAAAAATGATATCACAAATAAACAAATTAAATTTGTAGAAAAAAGACACAAGGTACAATAAAATGTGTAATAACAAAATTGTTTGCGTAATTTAGACCTAAAAATTTGCTTTTGACCTTATTTTCTCACGAGACGCTTGGTGAGAATGTGTTCGTTAAAGTCGAAGGAGCTTTCACAAAAGAGAATTCACAATCACTGAATTTCAGTCGTGGAAAACATCCGACTCTTTTGTTGAAAATTTAACTGATTTGTTGAAAAATATATATTTTTCTTTTGTTGAAGTATCAACTATTATATTTTTCGTTGAAAATTCATCTTTTTGTTGAAAATTCAACGTTTTTCAGAAAATTTGTTAAAAAATATTTTTTGTTTCAAAATTCCACGATCTTTTTGGTCGAAAATTCAACTATGTGTTTGAATATTCGTCTCTTTGGACAGAAAATTCGTCCTTTTGGATTGAAAAATCCATCTTATTTGTCGAAAATTCAACTGTCTTCTAAGAAATTGAACTTTAATCTTTTTGTTTAAAAATTCGACCATTTGGTCAAAAATTTAATTATTTTGTTGAAAATTAAACTATTTTGTTACAAAGTCATCTGTTTTGGTCGAAAATTCAACAGTTTCATTGAAAATTCGTCCTTTTGAATTGAAAAAAATTCATCATTTTAGGTTGAAATAAAGAAATAAATTTGAAATTTTTTATTTTAATTTGAAACTATTTTTTTTGTTGTTTAAGAAAGATTTTATTTTTAAAATGTTATCAGATTAAAATTCTGGTCTTGGACTATTAATGGTCAGGGAAAATGAAAAATTGGCCAGGGAAAAGTCAGGGAATTTTCAAAATGAAGTTTCGCGGAAATCCTAAGATCATTTTTAAAATCTTAAACTTTTTTTAGCTATTTGGTTGAAAATGCATGTATTTGTTGGAAATTTTTCTTTTTTGGTCAAATTGAACTGTTTTTTACTTAAAATTAATTTTTTTTCTCAAATAGCATATATTAAATTTTTGTTTACATTTTAATTTGAAAAAATATTTTTAGAAAATTATATTTCTTCCTATGTAAACCGTGTGCTATATCTAAAATTTACGCGATCATTCGACTTCATGTATTTAGTTTTACTATGAGTTTGCATAATAGGTTTCTCCCTGAATACGTTTTTATTTCTTTCCGCTTGTAAAAGAACATAATGGTTACTAATTAAATTCTATTCCATACAAAGTATCGCACACATTGTATAAAATTATGACTCGCCTTGTGGTATGCAAATCCTTTTTTGGATTCAAGCATAGTAAACTAATGAATCAGTATTTTTTCTCTTCAATAAAAAATTATAACAGAAGTGGAAAAAAATGTTTAATCTTTTAATTTTTAGCTATTAAAATAATAAAATTATATATAAATAATTTTAAAAATCCGACAAGGAAACGTAATTTTTAGTATCATTCATAATGAAATTAAATTTACTAAACATGTATATAAACAAATAATTTAATTTCCAATTCGATTCCTATTCTAAAGCAACATAATTAGGCAATACTCGCGCAAGAACTTTCTATCTGATTTTCTGGTCAATCAATTGTTGACGTAACTATTTTATTTGCTTCTGTTTTCTACAGAAATACTTGGTGCGAAAACCTTGCGACAATTCGTTTTTTAAGGAAAACTTTCCTATTTTAATTTCAAGGCCACGCACATAATTCAATACCACTAAGACGTTATAGAAAATCAAATAAGAAATTGGAAATAAATAAATTATTGTGATAAATATTTATTTTTTGCAATAAGGCGATTTTTAAAGAAAATAGGGGAATAAATTCTTTTAAACAAAATTATTCCAGATACCATATTGAATTCAAAAAGAAACAACTTTCAACAAAATAGTTAATTTTTTAACGAAAAGCATTAATTTTCAACCAAAAAGGTTAATTTTCTACTAAAAAAGACGCATTTTCAATAACATACATGATTTTCAACAAAATAGTTGAATTGCCAACTACAAAAGATCAATTTTCAACTAAAACTACAAAAGTTTAATTTTGAGTTAAAAATATTAATTTGAAACAACAACGAAAAATTTTTCAACAAAATAGTTAATTTTTTCCCAAGAGACGAATTTTTAAGCAAAAAAAAATCATTTTTAACAAAGTTATTCAACTTTCAACCAAATATAGGTGAATTTTCAATCAGATGAATTTTCAAACAAAAATATTAATTTTCTACTAAAGAAGACGCATTATCAACAAAATACATGATTTTTTAAGGAAATATCTGAATTTTTAACTAAAAAAGATCAATTTTCAACTAAAAGTGGAATAGTTTGATTTTTAGGTAAAAAGATTAATTTTATACCAAAAAACGAATTTTGGAATGAATGGTTGATTAGACACAAAAATTCAACGAAAAGTGAAATAGTTAAATTTTCAGTTTAAAAAATGAATTTTAAACAAAACAAGAAAATTACTTTCGAACAAAATAATTACTTTTCCATCCAAAGAATTAAATTTTAGACTGAAATGATGAATTATCAACCAAAAAAATGAATTTTGAATAAAGATATTCAAGTTTCAACCAAGTATAGTTGAATTTTCAACCAAATAGATGAATTTTCTATTAAATTAAATTAAATTGAATTAAATTTCAACTAGAAAAAAAAAATTGCAACAAAATACATGACTTTTTAAACTAAAAAAAAATTCAACCAAAAGTGGAATAGCTAAGTTTTCAGTTAAAAAATTTTCAAACAAAAAAGTTCAATTTTCAACCGAAAATAGAATAGTTAAATTTTCAGATAATACGCTTACTTTGCAACCAAATAAAAATAAATTTTCATCGAAATTGTTGAATTTTCAACCATAAAAAATTAATTCTCAATAAAAAATGTAACATCTGATATTTCAACCAAACAAAATTTGAATTTGAAATAAAAAATAGTTGAATTCAACCAAAGAAGACGAAGTTTCAACAAATACATGAATTTTCAACTAAATAGTTTAATTTTCAACTAAAAAAGGATCAATATTCAACCATAAATGGGATAGTTAAATTTTCAGTTAGAAAAAATTAATTTTAAACCAAAAAAGAACATAAAGTTTTAACAAACCAGTTCAATTTTCAACTAAAGAGATGAATCTTCAACAAAAAAGTTGAATTCTCAAAGCAGCTTAATTTTTAACACAGTAGTTGAATTTTCAACCAAGAAATATGAATTTTCGAACGAATGGTTCGATTATATGAACGAGAAAAAAGTTATTTTCAACTAAACCGTTAAATTTATAAAGAAATAGTTATACTTTTTAAAAAAAGACGAATTTTTAGAAGACAGTTGAATTCTTAACAAGAAATTTAATTTTCAACTAATGAAGATTAATTCTTGACACCCATAATGACTTTTCTACCAAAAAATACGAATTGTTGACCAGAAAGGACGAATTTTCTGTAATAAGAGCCGAATGTACTACAAAACATTTGAATTTTCGATTAAAAAGGATGACGTTATAACAAAATATTTGAATTTTTAACAAAAAAGATCATATTTTCAATGAAGAAAGATGAATAAAAAAAATAATTTATTTTAAATCAAATGATCGAATTTATAATTAAACTTCAAATAAAAACTGTTGTATTTGCAACAAAATAGTAGCTTTTCAATCAAAAAATAAATAAATTTTAAACTAAAAATATAACAGTAGACTTGTCAACCAAAAATAATTAATTTCGCATCTAGGCAAAAAACGGGAAAAAGGGGAAGTTTCTAAAACACAGGAGAAAAATATGAATTCTTAAAAAAGGGAAAAAGAGGTGAAAAGGGGAATGAGTGAAGTCTGAAATTTCGTAATAATTTATGTGAGAAAAATAAGAAAAATGGTAATTTAATGAAAGCAATAATGCTCAAGGAAACACATGATATACGATAATTTCATTTATGAGGTTTATACTGACTCTCGACTAACGTATTTATAATTATTTTATATGATATAGATGACAGTTTTTTCATTTTAATCTTTAATAAAAGAATCAGGATTCTCATCGACCGTGACATCTTGTTTATATACGTTAAATAATTCTAACGGCACGCAATTAAGCATCGAGATGCTGGCTGATTTCATCTGTTCTTCAATCGACAATCAGCGGACCTTGATGAGTTTCTAGTCCGTTGTACGACGTCGATAACAAAGAAGTAGCAATGAGTTTTAATGACGTTTGCGTACGACAATTACGTTTGTAGTTTCAAGTCACAATGTAAAAAATTAACCAAAAATTATAATAATTACAAAAATTAATCTTTAAATCCAACTGGGGCCATTCAGAAACTAAGTCATTCTGCCACACAGTTGGAAAAAGAAGCTTTTTTGGACAAAAATCGACAGACAGTACAATTCTTAACGGATTTTGAAGTTTTTTTTAAATGACTATAAGTCTGCGGAAAGTTTTGCGGAATCAACTCGAAATGTTTTGCCAAAGGCTCCTTTCTACCAATTTCTAAAAATTTATCTATGTTATTGAAAATTCATTTTCTTTTCTTTTGTTTGCAAATTTATTTTTCTCACTGAAAATCGAACTATTCTATTTTTGTTTGAAAATTTGTCTCTTTTAGTTGAAAATTCATGTATTTTGTTGAAAAGTCGTCTTTTTTGGTATAAAATCAATTTTTTTTTGGTTACCAGTGCAATTGTTTAGTTAAAAATTAATCTATTTTAGTTAAGAATTTGAGTCTGTTGCTGAATATTCATCTTAATTGGTTAAATTCAACTTCTTGATTTTAAATAAAAATATTTTTTGGTTGAAATATCAAGTATTACATTTTTTTCTGAAAATTCATTTTTTCAGTTTAAAAATAATTTTTTTAATAAAAAATTTAATTATTTTGTTAAAAATTCAACTGTTTGTCTGAGAATGAGCATTTTTGTTCAAAATCAGTCTTTGTTGGGAGAAGATTGATTTTCTTGGTTAGAAATAAACGACGCATCATGAATATTCAGTTTCTGTTTGTTTTTTCAAGTTTTACAAAATAAAAGTGAAATTTAAGTTCTGAAAGTGTTGATTTTAATAATAAATTAAATAAATTTGTTAACCATGTTTTTGTAATTCTTACATTGTGATTTAAACAATCGTTAGATGTTTTTAATAATGGTTTCCTAAGTGTGCAA